>MCJB01013659.1:35206-136595 GCA_002018475.1 Nicotiana obtusifolia | reverse complement strand
CCCAATCCCCCCCCCCCCCAATTTCCTTGATTATTTCCACTCTAATTTCCTTGATTGTTGTTGTTATGCCAATTTCCTTGATTGTTGTTTCCGCTCCAATTGCTTTAATTGTTAGAATTCCAATTGCCCTGATTGTTTTGAAGTCACTATTGTTGTTTGTTTGGGCGTTGGAAGATGTTTCATTTTCCCTTTAAAATTGTTTACATATTACACTTCCTCTTCTTGTTCATTATAAGAATCATCTTACTCAAAACTACCATCTTCTAGCACATAGTTCTCCCCTCGATTTTGCACTTGTGGACCTTTGGTCCTCCAGTTGTTCACTATCATGTTCACTCCTTCCATGGCATTGACTTGCTTGAGATTTTGCACTTGATTTAGTTGGGCCTTTGCTAATTGAGTCATGATGATGTCAATTCGGCAATGGCTTGCCCATGGTCTTGTAATTCTTTGTGAAGGTGGATCATATTTGGATCACCTTGTGGAACATTGGCCCAATATTGGCAAGCCGATGACGTTTCTGCCATCTAATCCAAAATCTTACACGCCTCCACATAAGGCGTAGTCATGAAGTTCCAACCGGCAAGTTGATTCACTACACATTGGTTGGTGGTGTTAATCCCACGATAGAAGGTTTGTTGAATCATGTTTTCCGTCATATCGATGTTGGGACATTCCTTGACCATAGTTCTATAGCAATCCTATATCTAGTGTAGTGGTTCATTCAGCTCTTGCTTGAAAGTTAAGATCTCATCTCGAAGTGCAGCCATGTGCCCGGGAGAGAAGAACTTAGGAATAAAGTTTTCCGCCAACTCATCCCAAGTGTGAATGGAATGGTTCGGTAATCGTTCCAACCAATCTAAAGCTTTCCCCTGTAGAGAGAAGGGAAAAAGCCTTAGCCTCAATGCATTCTCGGAGACATTCGTTTGTTTGCTCCCCCAACAAGTGTCCAAAAACCCCTTCAAATGTTTGTACGCATTTTGAGTTGGAGCACCGGTGAAGAAACCTTGTTGCTCAAGCAAAGTGAGCATCACAATGGTGATTTGGAAGTTGCCTACCCTAATACAGGGAGGGACTATTGCACTAGCATATTCTTCATTGGGTAATATTCGGTGTGGAGCCATTCGTGGTAGAGGTAGGGGTGGAGCGGGTACATTGTCTTGAGGTACCCGGCCTGTTCGATTGGCTTGAGGTTCAAGAGGTACCTCCTCAACTTACTCATCCTCGACATCCACATCCCCATAGGCATATTTTTGAGATCGTTGTTTGCCGCCATGGTTGTACCTAAAATTGTTTCACAAAAGTTAGTAACACGAAAGGAAAAGAAGATATTCCAAAAACAAACCCAAATATATAGCTAACACCTTTTTAACTCACCGACAACGATGCCAAAAATTGATGACGTCCACAACACACCTCGATAAGAGATATGATACGTTCGTATGCAATATAAATTGCCCAACTATGAGTCGGGGTCGAATCCTCAAGAAGTTATAAGGGATGTTAGGAGTATATACTTGAAGAAAGCGAATGGATTAATTAAAGTTGCACTTCCACAATGAGTTTTGATCTCTACTTCTACTATTACTCCAACAATTGTAAGCTAAGTAAAAGAAACTAGAAATGAACGAATGTTGTTGGTGTTTTTCCAAATAGTTTAAAAGGCTAGGGATGTGACCATAACCTAGGTGTTCACCTAGTGGGTTAAATACTTAATACTTGTTTTGTTGATTGGGGTGTATTATAGCTCTCAACTCTATATTACCCACTCAATACCTCTCGGTCGAAGAGTGATTTTACCCAATTTAGCTTTCTCAAGTCCAAATGGGTATCAAACAAAATAGTTGATATGACTTCAAATCGGGTTCTTACTATCTCTAGTTTGAACCCTTTAATTAGGCTAATCAAACTCTCAATTAGCCCAATTCCTTGTCAGCCAAGTTATCCTAGACTAGGTCCCTCTTTCTCAAGTAAAGACTAAGTCAAAAAGGCATGAATCAATATTTGCAACCATTAATTCTAAAATTGAAGCATGAACTAAGCTAAATAATCAATACTTAATCATAAACAAGCATCAAATTAAGTACCCATAGGTTTACACACTAGGGTTAGGCCACAACACTAGTAAATATCTAGCTACTCATAGTGGGAATTGAATAAAATAAAGAAGGAAAGCTAATTAAACTCATAATCAAATATTAAAACGATAAAATATAATGTTTAAGCACTAAAATAATCACAAACTTCCTAAAATGGAAAAAGGTAACGGCTACAGCAGCTTTCTACTTTGAAACTTGACCTAAAATTATGAAACTCGTCTATTTATAGTGGGCCAAAGTTTGCTGACAAAAAAGCCCCTGGTGAGGTTCTGCAGCCGTACAATTCCACGTGCGGTCCGCGAATTTCTTCAATTGGCAGAAGATGGGATTCTGCAGCCGCACATTTCTGGATTGCGGCTGCAAAGTATCTTCTACGGCCACACAATTCATGTGCGGTCCGCACATTTGTCAAAATCTTGTTGGATTCTTTAGCTTGGTTTGCGGCTGCAGATGGAATTCTACTGTCTGCACTTTCTTCTGCAGTCGCAAAAATCCTTCTAAAAAAAGGCACTTCTTTGCTTCTGCGCCCTTTATTGCCTTGTGATACGTAACGCTCCTTTTTGAGTTGGATTTCATCATGGGAGACTAAATTTTCAACATTCTTGCAATTTGCATAATTTCATTAGGTTCGGGAACATAAATCAATACGTTCGGACAAAAACAAAAGAAAAAAGGTGCTAATAAGTAGTCAAAATCCCCACTTATCAGTTGCTCGCAAAGGGGTTCATCAGGCCGAGTGTGTCCCCTTGGGGTGCACTGGTATTGTTTGCGAAGAAGAAGGATGGGAGTATGCAGATGTGCATTGATTATCGCCAGCTGAACATAGTTACCATTAATAACAAGTATCTGTTTCCGCGCATTCATGATTTGTTTGACCAGTTAAAGGATGCCAGGGTGTTCTCTAAGATCAACTTAAGGTCGGGGTATCACCAACTGAAAATTCGTGCTTCGGATGTCCCGAAGACGATTTTTCGGACTAGGTATGGGCACTATGATTTTCTACTGATATCCATCGGTTTGACCAACGCCCCCGGCGGCTTTATGGATTTGATGAAGGGTATTTAGGCCGTATCTTATCTCATTTTTCATTGTCTTCATTGATGACATATTGATCTACTCACGTAGTTTGGAGGAGCACAGGCTGTATTTGAGAGTTGTGCTTCAGACCTTACGGGAATAGAAGCTATATTCTAAGTTCTCCGAGCGCGAGTTTTGGTTAGATTCTGTGGCGTTCTTGGGACATGTTGTATCAGGTGAGGGTATTAAGGTGGATCCCAAGAAGATCAAGGCAGTTTAGAGTTGGTCTCGTCCTACCACAACGATTGAGATTAGGAGTTTCTGAGTGTTAGCAATTTATTATCATCAGTTTGTGGAGGGCTTCTCGTATATTGCGGCACCATTGATTAGATTGACCCAGAAGGGTGCTCTATTCATATGATCCGATGATTGTGAGGCGAGCTTTCATAAGCTCAAGACCGCATTGACGACCACATCGATGTTAGTGTTGCCCTCTAGTTTAGGGATGTATATTGTGTATTGCTATGCTTTACGTGTTGTCTTGGTTTGCGTATTGATGCAGGAGGGGCGAGTTATTGCATATGCTTCACGTCAACTGAAGCCCCATGAGAAGAATTATCCCACGCATGATTTTGAGTTGGGTGTGATAGTTCATGCTCTCAAGATCTTGATGCATTATCTTTATGGGGTGTCCTGCGAGGTTTACACCGATCATCGTAATTTGAGGCCGCGGAGGTGGCTTGAGTTACTCAATTATTATGATATCACTATCATTTATAATGCGGGCAAGGTGAATGTGGTTGTAGATGCCTTGAGCAGAAAGGCTGAGAGTACGGGTAGTTTGGCATTCACTTCGGCAGATGAGAGGACGTTGGCTTCAGACATTCAGTCCTTAGCTAATAGACTTGTGTAGCTGGATATTTCAGAGCCTAGTCGAGTTCTTGCATGTGTTGTGGCTCTATCTTCATTATTTAAGCGGATCAAGACTCGTCTGTACAATGATCCGCACTTGTTGGTTTTGAGAGAGACGTTGAAGCAGGGTGGTGCCAAGGAGGTTACTATCAGCGATGATGGTGTTCTGCGACTCCAGGGTCGCGTCTGTGTTCCTAATGTTAATGGACTCAGGGAAATGATTCTAGAGGAGGCACACAGTTCATAGTATTCTATTCATCTAAGTGCTACGAAGATGTATCGCAACCTGATGCACCATTTCTGGTGGCGGTGGATGAAGAAGGACATAGTCGAGTATGTGGCAAGATGTCTAAATTGCCAGCAGGTTAAGTATGAGCTCCAGAGTCCAGGTGGACTACTTCAACATATGGTATACCGGAGTAGAAATGCTAGTGCATTACCATGGACTTCGTAGTTGGGTTGCCGCGGAAGTTGAGGAAATTAGAAGCTGTTTGGGTCATTGTCGACAGGCTACCAAGTCGGCACACTTTATTCCAGTTGTGATTACATACTCTTCAGAGAGGTTGGCCAGATTTACATTCAGGAGATTGTCCGGTTGCATGGTGTGCCTACATTCATCATCTCAAATAGAGGCACTCAATTCACTTCGCACATCTAGAGAGCAGTACAGAGTGAGTTGAGTACCCGAGCAGGGCTCAGCGCAGCCTTTCAACTGCAAATCGATGGTTAGCTGGAGTGGACAGCTCAAATTCTGGAGGATATGCTCAGAGCGTGTGTGATTGACTTTGAAGGGAAGTGGAATTGATTTTTAAGGTTGGCCGAGTTTGCTTCTAACAACAATTATCGGTCCAGCATCGAGATGGCTCCATTTGAGGCTTTATATGACCGTAAATGCCATTCCAAAATCGGGCAGTTTGAGCCCGGCGAGGCTAGGTTATATGGAACTGACTTAGTACAGGATGCTTTGGAGAAGGTAGAGTTGATTCACGAGCGACTTCACATAGCACAGTGCAGGTAAAAGAGTTACACGAATCAGACGGCACGTTATTTGTCATTTATGGTGGGCGAGATGTTCCTCTTGAATGTCTTACCGATGAAAGGTATCGTGAGGTTTGGAATGAAGGGAAAGCTGAGTCCGAGATTTATTGGCTCATTTGAGATGTTGAGGCGAGTTGGGGAGGTTGCTTATGAGCTTGCTTTGCCTCCCAACCTATTAGGAGTTCATCCGGTTTTCTATAATTCTATGCTCCGGAAGTACCGTGCCGACACGTCCCATGTGTTAGATTACAGCGCAGTTCAGCTAGATGAGAGCTTGGGTTATGAGGAGGAGCCAGTTGCCATTATTTACAGGTAGGTTTGCCAGTTGAGGTCTAAGAAGATTTCTGCGGTAAAGGTCCAGTGGAGAGATCAACCAGTCAAGGAGGCAACTTGGGAGTCCGAGGTGGACATGCGAAGCAGAAATCCACTTTTATTCAGCAGTCTGGGTATGATTCTAGACCCGTTCGAGGATGAATATTTGTTTAAGAGGTGGAGAATGTAACAACCCGACTTGTCATTTTGCTTTCTAGATCTTCGTTCCCCTATTTAAGGCTTCCCGTGTGTTCTTTACTATTTTATGACTTGCAGGAATGGTAAATTTTGTTATGGAATGGTTTGGAAAGAAAACGGAACACTTAGTTCCTTAATAGTGGCCTAAGGTGGCCAAGTTTGACATGATTCAACACTTTGAGCAAATGAACTCGGAACCAGGATTTGATAGTTCCAATAGGTTCATATGATGATTTTGGACTTGGTCGTGCATTCAGATCGAGCTTCGGATGATCCGGGAGCGTTGGAAGTTGGCGCCTTGAAGGTTTTCAAGTTCTTTAAATTTTGTTTGGAGTAGAGTTTGGTGTTACCGATGTCCGTTTGGTATTCTGAGCCTAGGAATAGGTTCGTATGGTGATTTATGACTTGTACGCAAAGTTTAGTGTCATTTTGAGTTGTCTAAGTATGATTCGACGTAATCGGAACTAGTTGAAGAAGTTTGAAGTTCATAAGTTGATTAATTTTTTTTGGGGTGAGAACCTTAGTTTCAATGTTGTTTTAGGTGTTCCGAGGCTTTGAGTAGGTCCGTATTATGTTAATGGACTTGTTGGTATATTTGGACGGGGTCCCGGGTGGCTCGGGTGTGTTTTGGACCACCCGAAGCTATGTTAAAAATTGCAGATTTTGCTGGTTTTGGTTTCCTTGTTCACGAACGCAGAGGTTCTCTCGTGTTCGTGGTAAAGGATTTGGAGTAGGGGCTGATTTGTTCTTCGCGTTCGCATTCAAGAGGTCACGTTCGTGAAGGTTTGGGACTTGAGGCCTTTGCGTTCGTGTAGCCTGTCCCGCGTTCACATAGAAGAACGTGCCTGGGAGGAGTCAACTGTAATTACCTTCGCGTTCGTGAAGGTTTGACCGCGTTTGCGAAGCTCAGGCTAGGCAAGATTTCATGATCTCAAGTCCCTCTTCGGGTTCGTGTTGCATAGTTTCTGGGCTTGGACAGGTTTTTCCTTCGCGACTTGCGGGGCTCCTTCCGCGATCGCGAAGAAGGGACGCCTAGACAGTGTTCTAATTTAAAAATAGGACTTACGCCATTTCTTTCATTTCACACATCTCTTGGCCGATTTTGGAGCTTATTAGAGAGGGATTTTCATCTAGCATCTTGAGGTAAGTATTTTCTACACAATGTTTATTTAATACATAGATTTTGGGTAGGTTTTAACTTAGCAATTGTATGAATATTGGGAATTTGTTGAAAAACCTAGGTTTTGGTAAAAATAGGATTAGATCACAAAAATGATCATGAAATCGAGTAGAAATTATATATTTGTGTTCGTGAGGTTATGGGTAACATTTATATACGAAAAATTCTAGAATTCCGGCGTGTGGGCCCGGGGTAAATCTTAGGAACCTTCCAAATCGGGTTGGGTAATTACTCTAATAGTTAAATTATGAATTTTTGAGCATACATTGATTAGTTTGTACGACCTTTGGCTAGTTTCGGATTGCTTGGCACCGATTTAAAGCTATTATTGTGATATGTGGACCGGGAAGAGGACTTGGAAGCGAGGTAAGTCTCTTGCCTAACCTTGTAAGAGCGAATTTATCCCCCTAGGCGTATTAATTGTTGTGTGCTACATGTTGTGGGGAGCTACATACGCATAGGGTAACGAGAGTCAATAGATAGCTATATGTATGTTATGTCCGGGTAGACTTAGATTCACATCATGCCTTAATGGTGCTATTTGTATTTATCCTGCGTATTTGATTTCTTTAATTTATGGCTGAGATTGAGGTTAATATAAAAATATTAATTTAGCCTTTTACTTTCGAAATATTGTGAAATTTTTATGAACTATAAATCTGTGTCTTCTAGACTCGCATGTACTTTCGCGAGCGAAGGTAATTTCTATACTCTTTTGGGTTTGGGCCATTTGCCTCAGCAGTATGGTAACACTATTCTTATGGGATCAGTCTGTTTGCCGGCAGTACTGTGTATCACTATTCTTACGGGATCTGGCCGTTCACCTCGGCAGTACTGAGTATCACTTTTCCTATGGGATCGGGCTGTTCGCCTCGGCAGACTCGTGCTTATTATGGAAGATTGGATTTGATTTTGGTAACAGTTGATTTAGCGCCTTCGAGGCCAGATATGAGATTTTATTGATTCGATATAGATCCATGTTGGAACTTTACTATTAATGTTTTATCTGTTTAGGTGCTACTTGTTGTACAACCTACATGTCTACTTTATGCATTTTATTACTGTTTGACCACTAGTAAGTGTCAAGTCGACTCCTTGTCACTACTTCTTCGAGGTTAGAATAGATACTTACTGGGTACGGGTTATATTATGTACTCACGCTACACCACTACACTGAATATGCAGGTAATGAGATAGGTACTACCAGTGGTCACACGAGAGCGTAGCCGCACTTTCACGAAGACCTAGTGGTGAGCTGCTTGCCTTGGTTCGATCTGCAGCACCAGAGTCTCCCTCTGCCTTGTTTACTATTTCTGTCTATTTGACTTCATACAATAGTCGTAGTAGTTTTGGTATATTCCCCAGATTGCTCTTGCACTTATGGCACCAGGTTTTTGGGGCTTCTAGCGTTTATGCACTACTGTACTTATTATTACTATCACCGTTGTTTATGTATTATTCACCCTTGATATTTTGGAGAAAGAAATATGTATGGCTGCTTGAGATTTTACTTTTATTCAGTGTATTTAAGAAAACTTATGTTTTTAAAAGTTAAAAAAGAATAATTAAATTGGAAGTTCACGTGTGGGCTTGCCTAATGGCGGCGTTTGCGCCATCGCGACCTATTATAGTTTTTGGGTCGTGACACGTACATTATTTAATGTTGTGTTTTAGTCAAATACCTACATTAGTGATTTCGTTCTTAACCTATTCTTTTAAAATGCTAATCATATTGTCCACATCTTATGCACTAACTTTTAAAAATGTAATTCATTTCATACATTTATTTCTTTATTTACCATCTACTACACACGTGCATATACATATATATATATATATATATATATATATATATATATATATATAAAAGTTCATTTTCTATAATTGATTGTCCTTTAGTTAATTTATTTTCATAATTTTCTTGTAAATGCTAAATCAACTCTCTTATTTATTTCATAAAAACTATTCAAAGATAATTCTTTTCTCCCCCTCTTGATTAATCATTTTTTAGACAAGTTTTCTTACACTTGAGTCTTTCAATGGCTGATCTTGATCACAACTAAATTCTTTCAAGATTATTCCTTTTAACCCAAAGTCGTTTGGTTAATTTGTAAATATTTCACTTGTTGATGCACTCTCCCGTATTTCCCCTAGTCATCAAAAATCTAACTTTTCGCATGCTTTCTCTACTCACCTCCTTGCGCATTTCTGTTGCACATGAATATTTCTGTTCTTATCATGTGATGTTCACTTTCAATTATTTTTCATTCCGGATCATTTTGATTATTTTCGTAAATATTAAATTAGTTGTTCTTTACCTAATACCTCATTTATTTGATTGAGTCCACCAGAATCACCTTTTGTGGATCTTGAGGGATGCCTGATACCTTCCCGTCAAGATAAATTGAACCCTTACATAGAATCTCAATGGGTTTTGAAGTCCATAATTAATGTGTATATTACATAACATAGTATAGGTGTCCTAGTATACCTTAAATACTAGGTGGCAACTCTAAACAATCATTGTCCTTGTAGGGCACTATAAGTTGTACATTGTTTTGGCTTGTGCAAATAGGGTGCCACAAGGATATCTGCTCCGCATACCTAAATGCCAAAAAGGTGATGATATCTGCTCGGCATATAATGCTCGGTCTCCCAAGTCGCCGCTTTGACTGCTTTACCTCTCCACTGAACCTTCACCTATGCAATATTCTTCGACCTCAGCTTGTAAACCTTCCTATCCAAAATGGCCATTGGCTCCTTAGCATAAGTCAAATCCTTGTCCAAGTGCACCGAGCTGAAATCTAAGACATGTGATGGGTCCTCATAATATTTCCGGAGCATATAAACATGAAACACTAGATGAACTCCCGATAGACTAGGTGGCAAGTCAATTTTGTAAGCCACCTCAAAAACCCTCTCCAAGACCTCAAATGGACCAAGTAGACCCTCTCAACCACCATGAATGACACATCACTAGCCTCCTATCCGTATAACTCTTCTGCCTTGACTGCGGTGTATGAAGCAACTCCTGAATCAATTTACATTCTCCAAAGCATCACGAACCAAATCAGTGCCGAACAACCTAGCCTCCTCAGGCTCAAACCATCCAATTGGAGAATGACATCACCTCATATATAAGTCCTCATAAGGAGCCTTCTAGATACTCGACTGATAGCTGTTGTTGTAGGCGAACTGTGCTAACAGTAGAAATTGATCTCACCGCCCCCAAAATCAATGACACAGGCTTGCCATATGTCCTCATCTGAATAGTACGTTCGGACTGCTCGTCTGTCTAGGGATGAAATTCCATACTTAGCTCGACTCGTGTGCCCAACTCACGCTGCACTTCTCAAAAGAAATATGATGTGAACTGAGTGCCTCGATCCGGGATAATACACACGGGCACACATGAAGATGAAAAATCTCTCGAAGACAAATCTGAGCAAGCTGCTCTAAAGAGTAGGTAGTCATGACTCGAATGAAGTGTGCAGGCTTGGTCAGTCTATCCACACTGACCCACATTGCATCAAATCTCCTCAAGGTCCGTGACAACCCAACTACAAAATCTATAGTGATACGCTCCCACTTACACTCAGAAATATCTCGCCTCTAAAGCAACCCACTAGGTCTCTAATGCTCATACTAACCTGATGAGAGTTCAAACACCAAGCAACATACTCTACTATATCATTCTTCATCCTCCGCCACCAATATGCTACCTCAAATCCAGGTATATCTTTGCGATACCCGAATAAATAGAATACCGCGAACTATAGGCCTCCTCAAGTATCAGCTCTCGCAAGGCGCACAAATTCAGTTTTGAAGACTCAGCACCCAATCATCACTAATCTCCTTAGCAATATCGTGCTGCATTGTGTCCCTCAGGACAAACAAGCGGGGAGGATCATACTGACACGCCTTTGTAACGACCCGATCGATTGTTTTGAGCATTTCCATTCTGTTCACCTATTTGAAGTCTTGAGTAGCTCCGTATGATGTTTTAGAATTGCGTGAATCATCAGTTTTGGTTTTTGGTGATTCGGGATTGATTTGGAAGAATGATTCTCAACTAGGAAGCTTTAAGTTGGAAGAGTTGACCAAGTTTGACTATTTAATATCTGACCTCGGATCGGAGTTTTGATGGTTCTGTTGGGTCCGAATGGTGATTTTGGACTTGGGCGAATACGCGAATTTGCATTTAGATATTTCTAGAAGGTTTCGGCACTAATTGGCAAAAGTTGGTAATTTGAAGGTTTGGAATGTTCATAAGTTTGAGGGGGAGTTGACTTTGATGATATTGGGTTTGAATTATTGTTCCGACAGTTGGAATAGGTTCGTTATGTCGTTTTGAACTTGTATGCAAAATTTTGATCTCATTCCGGATTGGTTAGGCTTGAATCGGATGCTTGGATCGAAGTTAGAAGTTTATGAACTTAAGAGATTGATCTTGATCGGTGATTCATGGTTTTGATATTAATATGTGTGATTTGAGGCCTTGAGTAGGTCCGGAATATGTATGTTCGTACGGGGTTCGAGGGGCTCGGTTGAGTTTCGGACCATTTTCAGGCCATTTTTAATTGCTGATTTTCGGCTACAGCAGTGTGCATTGCGATCGCGGAGTTTGGGTCGCGTTCGCTATGAGAAAAATGGGAAAAAAGGGCTTGTGAATCGCGTTCGCGGAGAAAGCTCGCATTCGCGAAGAAGAAATTCTACTGTCACTGAGCCGACTTTGGAAGCTTATATCTTGCCATCTATAAGGAATTTGGAGATAATCTAAAAACAAAAGTTATAGATCTCGGTGTCTAGTTTTCAGAAACTTAGACCGTTTGTTATTTGGTTTTTTTTCTAAAAAGCTATGGCCATTATACTAGAGGCTATCTGGAAGAGTTCAACAAGCTAGTTGGAATTTGTTTATCGCGATCGCAGGGGAATTGCCGCGATCACAAAGGGTAAAAATTGAACAGGAATTTTTTTTGAATTGTGATCGTGATGTTGGGGACCTTGATCTCAAAGAGGGACCCCTCCTAGTGCATGAACATCAATTTTCAGGATTTCGATTTCATTTTAGCATATTTTGAGCTCTAGAGCTCGGATTGAGGCGATTTTCACCAAATGGATTGGGGTAAGTGTTTTATGCTCAATTTTGATTATATTCCATGATTCCATCTTCGTTTTTAGCATTTAATTGGTTATTTTAAAAGAGAAATTGGGGTTTTTGGTCTAAACTTTCCTATATTGAATTTTTGAGTTTTGAACATCGATTCAGAGTCGGATTTGAGTGAAACTAGTATGGCGAGAATCGTAATTGAATGGGTTGTTGGATTTTGTCAATTTTGTTGGATTCCAAGGTGCACGCCTGAGTTTGACTTTTTGGTTAACTTCAAGTAAATGTGTAAAGACTCAACCTTTGTCATTTGGAATTGTTTCCTTAGGCATTAATTGTAGTTTTTGAGTTGCTTTTGGCTAGTTTTGAGCCGTTCGAAGGTTGATACGCGTGGGGTGACATTTCTAGAGTATTGTATGGCTTGCTCGGTATTGGATTCGGCTTGTTCGAGGTAAGTAACATATCTAAACATGAATTTGAGGGTATTTAACCCTGGGAACTGTGTTATAAGTGGTGTATTAAGGTGACGCACATGCTAGGTGACGAGCGTGTGGGCGTGCACCGAGGAAATCACAATTTTAGTCGACTATTAGTCTATGAACGCACTTGTTGTGCTATTATATCTCCTTACCTCCATGATCTCCCTACTTGTTTGATTATATGAACGGTGAATCATGTTAAAACTCATGTTTAGGCTGTATGCTTATTCTGTTGAGACCCACTGAGGTCATTTCTGTTGTTGAGTTATTTGCTTACATTGCAATTACACACTCAATCACATTTTTTCATTTGCATATCATATCTCAGTCTCTAGTATCTGTTGTCACATCATGTTATCATTGTTTTGGCTGAGTGGCATGAGATTTGTGAGTCCGAGAGATTAGAGAGATTTGATGAGTGAGGCCGAGGGCCTGACTGTGAGTGATGATTGTGGGATCTGACTGCACGTTGCAATAGGCCATATTGGCTTTATATATTATTATTATTGTATGGATCGCACTGCACGTCGCAGTAGGCCTTATAGGCTTATTGTTGGGATGGGGATGCACGCCGCGACAGGTCAATTGGCTTTATATTAGCGCCTTGGGTAGGATTCACCCCTCCGGAGTCTGACATACAAACATTGAGCGCAGGTACTGTTGAGTGCTGAGTGCGAGTGCCGAGTGATTGAGAGTGTTGAGTGATTGGGAGGTGCTGAGTGAATGAGTGTGAGGTTGAATACTCCGAGAGTATGAGCACATGAGTTTATCAATGTGGTGCATTATATTTGACATGCATACTTGGCATGTAGGCATACAGATGTACTGTTTTAATTATATTGTTACGAGTTGTTCTTAGCTGTTTGTGTTGGAGTATGACCGTTGTCCATGCTCCTCACTACTTTCAACCTATGGTTAAGTTTGTTACTTATTGAGTACATAGGGTCGGTTGTACTCATACTATACTTCTGCACCTTGAGTGCAGATCCTGGAGCTGAGGTTGCTGTGTATGGCTGGTGCTGACATTAAAGATGTACCCGCGTTCCGGTTACTGCAGCCTCTTATTCTTGGTAACTTTAGATTTATAAATTTGTTTATGTATATTTCGAACAAATGATGTATTTATTTCATACCAGCTTTGTAATCTAAGTCTTAGGAGCTCATGATTTGCACTACCAATCCTTGAAATTTTTGTATAAAAGTTAAGTTATTTCATTATTTATTTTTCTCAATGCATCTCAAATGAATTAGATTGTGTTAATTGGCTTACCTAGCGGGTTAGGTTAGGTGCCATCACGACTAGTTGGATTTTGGGTTGTAACAGCCTTGATGCTCTCAATCAAGGATGACCGTGATAAAACACAAGCAAGAACCTTGCAAGGCTCCAAAATATCCAACCTCGTGAACCTGTTGGCCAAGGCCTGAACATCAAAAGCTAGTAGTCTCTCCCCATTTGGAATAAAAGCAAGACTTCCCATGCTTTCGGCGTTGCTACTCAAAGCGTTGGCCACCACCTTAGCCTACCGGGGATGATAAAGAATTGTGATATCATAGTCCTATAGTAGCTCTAACCACTCCATTGCCTCAAGTTTATGTCCTTTTGCTTGAATAAGTATTAAAGACTCCGGTGATCTGTTAACACCTCACGAGATACGCCATAAAGATAATACCTCCAAATCTTGAGCGCGTGAACAATGGCTGCAAACCCCAAATCGTGCACTGGGCAGTTCTTCTCACGGGGCTTCAACTGGCGTGAAGAATAAGAAATCACCCAGCCATCCTGCATCAATACGCACCTAATGCAATCCCGTGAATCATCACTATAGACTGTATAAGAACCCGATCCCGAAGGCAAAACCAGAACTAGAGTTATAGGCAAAGCAGTCTTGAGCTTCTGAAAGCTCTCCTCACACTCATCCGAGCACCTGAATGGGACACCCTTCCACGTCAATCTGGTTAACGGGGCTGCGATAGATGAAAATCCCTCCATAAAATGGCGATCATACCCCATCAAACCTAGAAACCTCTAGATCTCAGTAGTAGTAAAAGGTCTGGGCCAACTCTAAACTGCCTAAATCTTTTTCGGATCCACCTTAATCCCCTCACTGGACAGTGAACACCAAGTGACCAAAAATGCATTCGAGTCTAACAAGATCTCGCACTTGGAGAATTTAGTATATAGCTTCTTCTCCCTCAAAGTCTGGAGCACGATCCTCTAGTGTTGTTCATGCTCCTCCTAACTGCAAGAATACACCAATATATCACCAATAAACACTGGCGAAGGAATCCAAATAAGGCTAGAATACGTTGTACATCAAGTGCATGAAAGTTGTTGGGGCATTGGTCAGCCTAAAGGACATAACCAAGAACTCATAATGGCCATAACGGGTCCTGAAACCCGTTCTAAGAATATCTAAAGCCCCGATCTTCAACTGATGGTACCGCTACCTTAAGTCAATCTTCGAGAATACCCCAGCACCCTGAAGCTGATCAAATAGATAATCAATATGCGGTATAGGGTACTTTTTCTTGATAGTAACCATGTTCAACTGCCTGTACTCAATGCACATCCTCATAAAACTATCTTTCTTCTTCACAAATAGTACTGCACCCCAAGGTGACATACTATACCTGATGAAGCCCTTATCAAGCAATTATTATAGTTGTTCCTTCAATTCCTTCAACTCATCCAGTACTATGCAACATGGTGGAATGGAGATGGGCTGAGTGCCTGACACCAAATCAATACCAAAATTAATATCCCTGTTGGGTGGCATACACGACAGGTCTGCAGGAAACATATCTAAAAACTCTCTCTCTATTGGAACTAACTCAATAGTATGAATATCAGCACTAACATCTCTCACGAAGGCCAAATATACCAAACACCAATTCTCAACCATCTTTTAAGCCTTCAAATGTGAAATCACTCTACTGGGATTGTGACCAAGCAAACATCTCAACTCAAATCTAGGAAACCTTGGCATCGCCAATGTTACATTCTTAGCGTGACAATTAAGAATAGCATGGTACAGAGATAGCCAATACATATCAAAAATCAGCTCAAATCAACCATGCTGAGCAATAAGAGAACAACCCTAGTCTCATAACCTCCCAATGGTAACCACACACGACCGATATACATGATCCACCATAATAGAGTCACCAGTCGGTGAAAATACATGAACATGCATATCTATAGAATCACGAGGCATATCCAAATAACGAGCAAAATAGCATGACACATAAGAGTAAGTGGAACTAGGACCAAATAATACTGAAGCATCCCTGTGGCACACTGAAACAATACTTGTGATCACGGCATCGGAAGCATAGCAACGGGCTTGTCCGACACTTAACTAACCTCCCCCTCTGGGGCGACCTCGAACTGTCAAAGCCACATCCCTAGCTGGCTATGCGGGTGGCGTAATTACTGGTGCTGAAACCATAGGCTGTGTGCTCTGTTGTGGGACTCTACTAAGAAGTCTGGGGAAATCTCCTTGAGATGACTCAAGTCTCCAAACTCAAAACAACCCTTCATCAGACTAGGCTACTGACCCAAATAAACTGAATTGAAACCCTACACAAACGGAACACGGTAAGAACTTTCTGTGGCAGCACACAAAATGATGATTGAACTTGGTGGGTACTGTATGAACTGTGGCTAATTGATGAACCACGAGGAATCTAACGAGCTATTTGAGCGGGCCTAAAGGGGCGGCCTTTCATGTGATGTGACTCGCCTCCAGACGAGACCAAAACCACCTGGACAATCTAAACAAGGGGGCCTCTTGGCCTCCCGCTCTTCTCGCTCAAGCCGGTGGACATGCTCTAAACGCCTAGAAATCTCAATCACCTGGTCAAATCTAGCATCCATCTCGGCCTCTCGAGCTAAACCATACCATAGACTATAGTTGAGGACATCAATCCACCTCCTGATATTTTACCTCTCAGTTGGGACAGAAAATACTGCATGACGTGCCAACTCCATGAATCTCATCTCTTACTGGGTCACAGTCATAGCCTCCTGGTCTAGATGCTCAAAATCGCTACGCAACTCTTCTTTGTCAGTTTGTGGGACAAACTTCTCTAAGTAGAGAACTGATGCCGGGTAAGTGGTGTTGCGCTAGCTGGTTAGCCTGACTCATAGGTCTGCCACCACCTGTAGGCTTGCCCCCTTAGATGAAAAGTAGTAATGTCAAACCCACTGGAGTCTAGAAGACCCGTTGTGCGAAGAATCTGATGACACTGATCAAGAAAACCAGGAGCATCCTCTTACTCTCCTCCAATGAACTAGGGAGGAAGAAGTTTCTAATATTGCTCTAACCTGTTCTGTTCATCATTAGACAAAGATAATCCAGCCTCGACCCAAACAGCAACAACTAGCTGAACTGGTAGCACCCCCGGTGTCTGATAACCTTGAGCTAGTTGCTCCATTGTACAGGTGGTGGGAGTCTGGGCTCGTATCCCATCATATGAGGTAGCTGGTGCAATTGGTATCATACCTGCTTGAGCCAAGCTTGTGTACACATTCAAGATCTGAGCAAAAGTCTCTTGAAGACCCGATATAGCAATAGGTACCATCGGTGTCTTAGCTGGTCCCATCGGCCCTAAACTACCTGGAACCTGCTCCTCTACTGGAGCAACTGGTAGCTCCACAGGTGCTGGTCTAACTGTAGTGCGAGCCCTAGCTAGGCCCTGGCCTCTCATGGCCCTGACTGGTGGCACTGGTGGCACTGGTGCCTGCTCGCGCAATCCTGCTGAACGTGTCCTCTCCATGTGTAAGAGAATAGAAGAGTAAAGATTCAAACTTTGAAATTAACAAATCTGCATGACAGAATGGAAGAAAGTGAAGTTTTCCTAACAGTTCGGTAGCCTCTTGAAGATAAGTACAGACATTTCCATACCGTTCCGCAAGACTCAATTAAACTTGCTCATGACCCGTAGAACCTATGAACCTAGGACTCTGATACCAACTTGTCACGACCCAAAATTAACATCGGTCGTGATGGCACCTAACTCACTTGCTAGTCAAGCCATACATAATAAATGCAGAACAAGATAGCATAAATAACGGAAATAGTACAAGTCTAAAGACGATAGCATAGATAACTGTGTCAATACAAAAATAACCCAGAATTGGTAATACAGAGTCATGAACTCTAAAATAGAAGTACCAGTCTGAAAATATAAATGAAAATATTGTCTGAATAAAAGCAGCATCAATTGAAATAGAAAGAGACACCAAAGGTTGTGGTCGAAGTGCAGCTCTACCTCGTCTCTCGGCAACTCAGAACAATGATCACAACAACTTATGGCTCAGTCCAGCACCTAGATCTACACAATTAAGTGTAGCATATAGTATGAGTAAAACCGACCCCATGTACTCAGCAAGTATCATAACTAACTTCGGCGAGGTAATAGGGGCAAGAATTATCAATGATACTCGCTAATAACCTGTTCAGCTCATGCATTTTCACAAGTATATAACAATAATATCATCAAACCATGAAAACATAGATAAATTCACCTCGATATACAAGAGATAAAATGCTAAACTCTGTGTCAGTTAACAATCCGGCATATAGAGAAGATATGCTCATAAAACAAGTATACAACCAGGGGAAATTGCAAGTAGAGAAGAAATGCAATAACAAAACAAAACCACTAATCAGTTTTCCTCATACTGCATGTACACCATCAAGAGCGAAACATAGAGGTGACCCTATAGGGATGGAACATTATATACATGCTACAAGGATAACTCACGTGCCATATATATCAACGATACAGACAACTCAGGTGCTATCTTATCTCACCCTCACGGACAACTCACGTGCCAATAATATCAACTGCACGGACAACTCACGTGCCAATTACCACAACCACACGGATAAATCACGTGCTAATAATCACAATCCCACGGACAACTCACGTGCTATCATTTCTCGGTTCACACAGACAACTCACGTGCTATCATAACTCCAACGCACAGTCAAATCATGTGCTACCTGTCCAATCCATATCACACGGAGAGCAGATATACAAGATTACATGTACATGAACAATGGATGACAAATTTCATATTCATGGAATGGTATAAGTGACATGCCAAGGTGTATGCATGTCCGAAGTGTGCTACCATAGCTCATATCAGGCAATTACATCACGAAAGTAGCAATTATCTTGTTCAATCAGGAGATAAACCTATCAAACATGGTTCAAATAACTCACAAAAGGGGTACAAACATAAAAAACATAATAGCTTGAAGCTTAGCAATCAATCCAAAGCATATGGTAGCCTAAGCATTACCCCGAGCATGGAAAATACCTCGGTGCACGCACATGGGCTCAACCCTCACATATGCGCCACTCATAGCATGTAACTATCACTAATAACTCAGACAACTAGTGCCTCAACAAAATTTACGTAATTTACTTACCTCAAGCAAGCAAAATCAATACTCTAGAAATCCCTTCACGCGTGAATCAACCTTTGGACGGCTCGCATCAAGCAAAAATAACTTAATAACATTGATAAAAGCCATAGGAAATAACTCCAAATAATAAATATTCGATCTTTAACAAAAATTAAAGATCCAAACCGAGCCCATCTCTCGGAACTGACAAAAGTCACAAATTTTGAACACTCATTCGAATACGAGTCTAACCATACTCAAGGGTCTACCTAGGCATACAAATCGCGATAGCAGGACCAACATAGCGATCGTGAAGGACAAAAACACACCAGCTCAAAAACACCTTCCCGTTCGTGCCAACACCATCATGAACGAGATGAAGAACTCACCTCATCCTACGCGAATGCGGCCTAGACCTTGCGAATGCGTAGGTCAAACCCCTCCCAGCTCCTAGCTGCTTCGAGAACGCGGAGCCCAACCACAAACAAAATGAAGGGCGACTGCGCAACTCCCATTAAATCTATGCAAACAGGACTGCCTTGTCGAAATGAAGACACCAGACACCAGCAATTAAGTAGTCCAAAACAACGAAAAGTGGTCTAAAACCCATCCGAAACACACCCGAGGCCCCCGGGACCCCGTCCAATCACACCAACCAATCCCAAAATATTATACTTACCTACTCCAGGTCTCCAATCACACAAAATAACATCAAAATCACGAATCGCACCTCAATCCAAACTTAATGAACTATTCCATATTTTCGAATTCAAAACTTACATTGAACATTCCTAAACAACCCAGAATAAACTCAAATTTTGCATGCAAATCCCAGACGACATAGCAAACCTATTCCAACTCCTAGAAAAAAAGTACAAACCTGATATTAACAAAGTCAATTCCTGGTCAAACCTATGAACCTTCTAAACCTTCAACTTTCCAACTTTTGCCAAATAGAACCAAATCAACCTAGAAACCTGGAAATCCAAATATGGACATACGCCTAAGTCAAAAATCACCATACGAACCTATTGGAACCATCAGAATATCATTTCTGAGCCGTCTACACAAAAGTCAAACTCTGGTCAACCCTTACAACTTAAGCGTCCGACCAAGAGACTAAATGTCCAAATTCAATCCAAAACTTCCTTGAAACCAAACCAAACACCCCCGCAAGTCACATACCACAAATACACATATGTAAAGCATCAAGTAGGGGAAACGAGGCTAAAATATACAAAACGACTGGCCGGGTCGTTACATCCAGTTATGAATCATATATAGCACTTGTATATGCACTCGTCACCTCGCATATATGTCACTTCTCACACATTTCAATAAGACAAACAAAGTCATATCCTAAGGTTTATTTCCTCGACAATATTGAGCAAGATACTTAGCTCAAACAAGAAAAATCAGTACTCTAAAATACCTTCCCGCTAGAATCGACCTTTGAGCGGCTCAAATCTACCCAAAAACAACTCAATGATACCAAATCATGCCATAGGAATCAAACCCAAATGATAAAGGTCAAATCATTAATCAAATACTCAATGTCAACCAAAATTCAAGAGGGGCCCATATTCCAGAACCCGAAAAAACTCACAAATTCCGAACTCCCATTCAAATACGAGTCAAATCATAAAAGTTACATCCAAATCCGACGTCAAATTGATGTACAAATATCAATCATTCACTTTAGAAAAGTTTTGGAAAAATCCCTCAATTTCTATTTTGGATCCACCAATCAAATGCCCAAATCAAAGATGAAATCATGTATAATAATCAAATCCAAGTTAAAAATACTTACCCAATCCAAGTGGGTGAAAATCGTTCTCAATCCGACCTCCCAATCTCAAAATAGTAAAAAATGAGCAATTTCCTAAATTTCTGGACAAAATATATCCTTGAACGAAATCCTTCATCGCGTTCACAGCCAACACTTCACGAACATGAAGCACAAAACACAACGACATCCGGTCCTTCTTCACGGATGCGGCTAGACTAGCGCGTTCGCGATGCATAACTAACCTCCCCCTCCGCGAACGCATGTACCCATCGCGAGCGCGTAGAACCCAGCTCCTCTAGTCCATCTCCCCTTTGCGAATGAGATCTACTGATACAAACTCGAAGGACAAAAATCCCGCCTGCCAAAAATCATTATGCGAATGTGGTTAGTCCTTCGCGATCGTGAAAGACACCTGAGACAACAAGAAACCAGCGATGCTAACATCATCCAACATAGTCTGAAACCACCCTAAAATTCACCTGAATCCCTCGGGACCTCGTCCGAACATATCAATAAGTCCCAAAATATAACACGGGCATACTCAAGGCCTCGAATCCCACAAAATAATATCAAAACCACGAATCGTGCCTCAAAGCTTAATGAACTATTTTGAAAATATCAAATTCCACACTTGCGCTGAAAACGTCTAAACAACTTTGAATGGCTCCAAATTTTGCACACAAGTCATAATTCATTATATGATCCCATCTCCAGGCTTAGAATCCCAAATGGACATCAACAACCACAAATCGATTATGGGTCAAACCTTCAAACTTACAGCTTTTGATAATTAGCCTCAAAATCATTATGGAACACCGGAAATCAAATTTGGGGATTCACCAAGTATAAAATCACCATCCGGGCTTAACGAAACTGTCTAACTCTGATCCGATGTCAAATACACAAAAGTCAAACTTCGTCAACACTTCTAACTCAAACTTCCAAATTGAGAGTCGTTCATCCAAATCAATCCCCAAACCACTCGAAACCCAAACCGACCATACATGCAAGTCATAATGCATCATATGAAGCTACTCAAGACCTCAAACCACCAAATGAAAATGCTAATGCCTAAAATAACCAGTCATATCGTTACATATGGAAGTGAGTAGGAGCATTATCATGAATGAGATATAATTTAGAAATAGTAGCATAAAATGAATTAAGTAAAACTATATATCTTAAAATGGAGTTAATTTCAAAAGTTGAATAAATAGGATTGATTATATTGACAAGAATTTAAAATCTAATTGGGTTTTAACTTTGGAGTATGGCCTTAAAGCGTAGCATCTTATACATCAGTTGACTCCATGGCTTGAAAGGTATCTTTGAATTTTTCGATCGACATTCTCTAATAAATGATCCATGTAATGACATCTCAATGAAAAGAGAAGAAAATGTCAGTACAAATATACACCACTATCATTTTCGGTGGTGATTTTAACGTAAAAGTTAAAAATAATTATATGAATTGATATCATATAAATTTAAACATGGAGTTAGAGAAAAATTTAGGGGAAAAGACAAAAAGGCCACACCATGCCTGCCCCTTAAGTATCTAATGACCCGACCTATCCCAAAAGTATAAAAGAAAATGTCTGAAAAGGGTAAAAAGAAAAAGCTCACCCATGCACAAGAAGAAACAAGACAGCATCTTTTCTTCACTTCATATGCTGCAAAAAAAAGTGTGGAGGTATTTCCTTGGTTATGCAGGAATTGACATAGAAGGAATCACACTGCACCAAGTAGTAACCAAATGTTGGACTGCAGATGTGGTCAATTGACTGAAACCAATAATGCATGACTTACCTTCAGTGATTGTATGGGAGCAGTGGAAGAGAAGAAACAGTTGCAGACATGGAGATGCAGTCACTATCAGTAGAGTAATCTACCAGATCAATTCTACTCTTCAGCTACTCATCAAATTCAGAAAGCCAGGTATTCACAACATCCCACATAAATGGCCAGACATAATCACTGTGATGGAACAATATACTCCCACTCTGAAGTACACAAAGGTACTTTGGGAATTCCCCAATCAAGGGTGGATTAAGGTTAACACGGATGGAGCCTCTAAAGGTAATCTAGGAAGAAGTTCCATTGGCTTCATATTAAGAGATGAAAAGGGAGATATCATATATGCATACAGTAAAGAAATCCAAGAAGGCACAAACACAGAAGCTGAAGCACATGCAATGGTAGAGGCCTTGAGATTCTGTGTTCACAATGAACACACCCTCATAGACCTTCACACTGACTCAATGATGTTATAGAAAAGTATAAAGGGAGAATGGAGAGTTCCATGGTCTATAGATGAAACACTTTCAGAGATCAAAGAATTGATGGCAAGATACAATATAACGGTAACACACACACTCAGAGAAGGCAACAAAGTTGCAGACCATCTGGTCAACTATGCTCTGGACTATGGGCCTATGGGATGCTACTATTTTGATGATTTGGATGTATAAAGTAGAAGACTGATCAACAGGTGATAAGAGTCAATGTCCATACCTAAGAATAAGAGTGGCAGAAAACAAGGGGCAGTAACACTGCCAAAGGAAAAGAAACCTGGTGGAAAGCAAAACAACAGTGGTGAAGAAAGAATGGAGCAGTGGCTCTACACTAACTATTCTTCCTTTCTTGCAGGGAACACAAGAACAGCTAACCTTATAGATTAACCACATCAACTAACTCATCCAGGCAGGAGAATCTAGAGGTTATCACTGAAAATGCAGTCCAAGAAAGTAGAACTGGAGCACAACTTGCCAACACTGCCAATGCAGCAACAATAACTACAACAAAGGCTTGAAACCTCCACACCAACTGCTGCCATATGGTGTGCCATGGAACAGCACCACACAAGTCACATACCAAACAAGCAGCCTCTCATTAAATTCTAGCCACACAAGCAGCCACTCACTAAAGCAGGACATTAGCAACAAGCCTATGATAGTGGATGCAGGATTTCACATAATCAGTGTACTTTTAGGTGTAGGCACACTGTTATACCAGCGCTGCCACCACAAGCATCATCACAAGATCTGTAAGGAGGAGAAATTGGAGAAGTGGATCCAATCTAACATGATGTTCTTTCTTGCAGGAAATGCTAATAAGGGCTGCCATCAACACTTGCTCACATCTTTAGCCACCAGCACCTTGGAGTCAAGCAGCAGTGAAATGTTGATCACTGTGAGGGATCAGCTTACTACTGAAGAAGCAATGTGTCATTACATTGCCTCTTTGGTTAGTAGACTAGATCCCAACTACTCCAACCAATCTCAGCAAACACACATACATAATCTCAGCATACCTCTCAATTCTACAGATATCTTAGAGGAGGCCAGATCATTGCTGCAATTGCGATGTATGATAGTAGCATTTCTAATGCTCAATCTATTGCAATTACAGAAATTATCATGGACCCCCTTGCTAGAATACAACACAGCAACTCAGCAAGCACACAATTAAATAACAACAGCAGCATAGGAGCAACAAGATGGACACCCCCTATCACCATAAAGCACCGGTACTCAATCATCACACAACTTAGCAGAAACAACAACATAGACGGCCAGTAACATTGCCTGCAGCAACTACAGCAGCCAGAAGCACACCTAACTGACAATCAACAGAAGCATCACCCTGAAGATTATAGGACTACAAAGCACCCAAGTCAGCATACAAAACAAAGACAATTGTCATATCAGCAGCAGTAAACAAAATCCCAAAAAAGCAGCAACATAATTATCATTTTCATCACTGAACCTAGCACCCAACATAATACTGTAAGAAGCTGGAAATGGTCCAGATTAATGTTGCAGTTGCAAGGTGTGGTATTAGCACCCTTGGTTCTCAATATGTTGCAACTACAGCAATCATCTTGGACATTCCCAACTACTTTGCAATACTGGAAACCTGACTTCACTCAGCAACATATCAGCAATCCACAGAGCCAACAGCCATCACAGGAAACTGAAACACCGACAGACTATCATCAGAAGCAGCACAGTAGCAAGGATATACACAGGCATAAAGCACATCAGCAGCGGCTACAAGACACAGAAACTTAGCAACAAAATATCAGCAGAAGAAGCACACATAGTAGAGCAATAACAATCCAATTCAACAATCATGGATCCCTCTAGAACTCATATCCCATAGACATCCAATCAACAGAAAGCAGCACAGGAGCAAGGATAAGCACATATATAACTCACTGCAGCAGCAGCTTCAAGTTATACAGATATAGACTACAACCCTTATAATTCACAAAACTCCAATTAACTCAAAGCAGCACAGGAACAAGGATTCATACAGACATAAAGCAAAACAGCAGCAGCTTCAAGACACAGCAGCAAAGTTAATAGAATACCAGCAAAAGAAACACTCAACCAGAAACAACAACAATTAGAGTAGATCACTTCAAAACTCACTAATATTATACCTGAGTGTCCAGCCACAAGAACAAGCAGTACTCCTCCTCAGATGCAGAGAATCAAACAATCATCAACAATAGCCTCATCCTATAGCACACACGATATCCAGCTTCAACAACAACAACTGGAAAAATTGCCCAACAAACAACATAAGCAACACAGATGTTTAGAAACAAGATACTTTTTGATAGCTATCTTCAACTTGGCTTTTGTCAAAGCAAAGTTGAATGTAGCTCATGCCTTTTAGTCACTCTTTTGCAACATCTTATAGATAGATGTCAGAAGCACACAGTAGGGAGCAAATTCCCCTTTAACTTAGTAGAAATAGGAATACATGTGCTTTTTTGTGTAGCTGACCTAGCAGAAACTCACATTGTTTTTGTACAGACGACTATCTATTATCAAATAGACAATCGTTACATCATCTTAGGTCTAACCCCCTACTACTTTCTAGGTACAATTAGTCATCACTTTAGAATGACTAATAGTACAGGCATTCTCTTTTGGGAAGTAAGGTTTATGTCCCCCTCCATTGTTGTACTTTAATTTCAGTAATAAAAATATAAATTCAGCCAAAAAAAGGGGATGCTGACCATGTTAGATGTTAGGGGAAAAGGGGGCTTTCTTACAAGCTTGTCAAATCATCTCATTAGTTTCTTTCTTTCGTTTTTATTTTTAAATTTTTACATGATTTTTATACTTTAATTTTTCTTTCTTCATTTTTATTTAATTTTATAGTGGCCCTTTTTTAAATTTTCCTTTTTTTTTTCTTTTTGACATGATTTAATTTTAGCAGCTCCGTTTATTATTTTTTTTTACTTCATCCAATCTTTACAATTTCTTTGTTTTATTTTTTATTTTTTACTTGAATAATTTAGAATATTTTTGTTTACTTATTTAATTATAAATATAATATTATTATCTACTAAATTCGAGGAGTTGAAAATTACTTTTCTCACCATTTATTATTATTCGAATATTAGTTGATAACTTTTTTGTTTCAATATCTCTTTACAAAAAATTAATTAACAAAATATCATATCAAATCGCATAAAATATTATTTAAGAATATTTATACCAATAGTTGAATCATTGTATACCAAAAGTTGAGTCATGGAATACTCTTGTTTATATTAAAATATTTATATCAATAGTTGAATCATGATATATTTTGTTTATGATTAAATGATACTCTCAATATTCTTGGTATACTCATTAGTATACCATGATTACTGTTAGATCATGCTATACTTTGTTCGAGTATGTTAAATGGTTATCCTTATATTTTTGGTATACTATATAGTATATAGTATATCATAATTTTGTTGATTCATGGTGTACTATGAATTACTGGTATATTAAATCATATTCATAATATTCTTGGTATACTCTATAATATACCGTGAGTGTACATGAATCATAGTATACTATGATTAACTGTATGATAAACAATATCCACAATATTATGGTATACTATATAGTATATCATAATTTGTATACCATAGTTGTAGTTGGTATACCATGATTACTATTGAATCATGGTATACTTTATTTGAGTACGTTAAATAGTAAATAAAATATTCTTGATATATTACATATTGGCATACCATGATTAATGTTGAATTCTGGTATTCTCAATATTCTTTAGTATACTGTATATTGGTATACCATGATTTGTGTTGAATCATGGGACTCTTAATATTCTAGTATGCTACATATTGGTATACCATAATTAGCATAGTATACCAAATTTTAAGATTCATCGATTTAACTAGAAAGAGCACAAAAAGGGTAAGAAAGAGTGACAAAATTTTAATTTTAAAAAAGTCTTAATTTCTTCAAAAATTACAAAAAAAAAGTCATTTACAAATATAAAAAACAAAAAGATTAACAATGTAACTGTCGATAACTATAATCGATTAATAATTCTGAAGAAAGTATTCCAATACTAATTTTAGGAGTAAGTTATTTATCTAGAAAAAATAAAAATAAAAATAAAGGTTGAATAAAGTGATAAAAATTTTAATGGAAAATTTGTTCTGATAAAATAACAGGAAAAACTAAAAAGTGACATATGTTTAGAACGAACACATTTTACTTTAAACAATAAAAGCTAAAATTTGCTAGAAAGCTACAGAAAAGAAAAGATATTGTCACAATCCCAAATCCCACCTTAGGAATTGTGATGGCACCTAGTCTCTAAGACTAGGTAAGCCTAACATACATTGAGAATTTAGCAGAAATAACGACTAAATTAGTTGTTTAAACTGATAAATAACATAATAAAACCAAAACAAAATCACAGTCATACAATCCCAAAATCGGTGGTATAGAGTCATAAGCTCTACTGAAATATACTAGAAATATCTATTACAATACAGTTCGAAAACAAAAGAAACAGTAGCAAATGATCACTTGAAGGTGATTTTGAGACCTGCGACCATCAAACAAGTATAACTTGAAGTCTCCGCTAAGTTTGAATCAACTCACAAGCGTCCGGCACGGGCAGAGGTACCTAGATTTGCATAAAAATATGCAGAAGTGTAGTATGAGTACACCACAACGGTACACAGTAAGTATCAAGACTAACCTCGAGGGAGTAGTGACGAGGTCAGGTAGACACGTACTAGATAAAGAAACATGTAATGAATATTAACATAATCTTACAACCGAAAGTAAAATTAGTAAATGACAACAAGGAGTGAACATACAACGGAAACAACAAATAATCAAATACAGAAAAAAATACAAGTGAAATAAATCAAGAAAAAATAAAAATCGTTCAAATCAAAAGCCGTTCCAACATAAAATGTACAACGAGAATCACCCCAAGATACCACACCTCACATTCACATTTCACAAGTCACAATCACAATCTTCCTTATATCTCCGCATGAGCCTTGCATATATTTTTAAAAATATTTTTTCTCGAAATAGCTCCACGCACTTTAGCCCCCTTATCTCGCGGTGTGTGCTTCAAATGATGTAATTTTCCTTAGTAGCAACATGCACATAAATCTCCCATATCTTGCTGCATGCCTATCAATATCACCATCCTTATATCGCCACATGCACATCACATCACAAACGCAATAATCAACTCGCACCACACGTGTCCATATGCCATAATATTTCATAACAATAATACCAATATCAGCATAACACATAGCCTACGGTTCAACCAAAATGTGTACAAGAATCTCAATAACAACAAAATAAAACAGAAAATAACTCAACAAGGAAAGATATTCCAATAACCAACATCTTCAACCACAAAACATGTTAATAGCTCTCTATAACGACCCAGCCGGTTGTTTTGAGTATTGTAGCCCGGTTCCCCTATTTATTCCATATTCTATGTTCATTTATGGCTATGTGACTTGTCAGGGTGGTAGGTTTGGTTCCGTGGATGTTTCAAAATGAATTGGGACACTTATTCCCAAGGTTGAAAGCTTAAGTTGAAAGAGTTGACCGGATATTGACTTATGTGCGAACAACTCTGCAATGGAGTTTTGATAGTTCCGATAGCTTTGTATGGTGATTTTGGACTTATAATTATGCCTGGATATTGATTTGGAGGTCTGTAGGTCGTTTTGGCTTGAATTGACGAAAATGGAAAAGTTGAAGGTTTGAAAAGTTGAGAAGTTTGACCTAGAGATGAATTTGTTGATACTAGGATCGAATTTTTGTTCCGGGAGTTGAAATAAGTCCGTTGTGTCATTTATGACTCGTGTGCAAAATTTGAGATCAATCGGAGTTGATTTGGTATGTTTCAGCATTCATTATAGAAGTTGGAAGTTGAATAGTTCATTAGGCTTTAATTGGGGTGCGATTCCTGATTTTGATGTTGTTTGATGTGATTTGAGGCTTCAACTAAGTTCTTATCATGTTTTAAGACACGTTGGTATGTTTGGATGGGGTCTCGGGGGCCTCGGGTGTGATTAAGATCTTGTTCAGCTTATTTTGGACTTGTTGGACTACTGATTTTTCTGTTCCTGGTTCCTTATATGCATTCGCGAGGGTAGGCTCGCGATCGCGAGAAAACTTTGGGCCCACTATTCACGAAGGTTCTGGTATGTTGTACATCGTGAGCTCATGATGCATGTCGCATTCACATCGAAGAGACGCAAGGCCCATTGTAGTAGGCATTTTATTCATCGTGATCGCAAGGTCAGGACCGCAAATTGTGGTTTTGGTCATCGCGTTCGCTACTCTGCCATCGCGTTCGCTTAGGAGGTTTCTTTAGCTGGAAATTTTTATGCTTTGTGAATGCGAGGTATTTTTCGCGTTCACGAAGAAGGAGCACCTGGGCAGATTTAAGAACCCAAATCGAGGGTTATAATATTATTTTCATATTTTGAGTTGTAGAGGTCGATTTTGGGAGATTTTGAAGGGTTTTTCACGTCTTGAATCGGGGTAAGTGTTCTTGACTCAGATTTGTTCATTTATCGTGATTCCATCCTTGTTTTTGTTGTTTATTTAGTAAATTAAAATGAAGAAATAGGAATTTTGGTGGAAACTTTTTCAAAAATAAAAAATAGAGGTTTGAAGGTAGATTTGAGGTCGGAATTAGATGATTTTAGTATTGTTGGATTCGTAATTGAATAGGTGTTCGGATTTTATGAATTTTGTCGTATTCTGATGCGTGGGACCGGGGTTGACTTTCTGATTTTTATAGAGATCAAAAATTTATTGTTTTATGTTGTTTCCTATGGAATTCTTTGTTGATATTGAGTTGTTTGTGACTACGTTCGAGTCGTTTGCAGGCCGATACGCATGGGAAGGGCTTGTTGGAATTGTGATTTTCACATATTAAAGTAAGTAATACTTCTAAACTTCGAACCGAGAGTATGAATCCCTGGAAAATGGGTTATATGGCTTGTGTTGAGGTGACGCACATGCTAGGTTATGGGCGTGTGGGCATGCACCGTGGTAATCATGATTCTTTTATTTCATTTGGACTGTGTTATTATCAAGTATCGCTCTATCCGTGAAAAGTTTACTTGTTAGAGTAATTGAACTATAATTCATGTTAGAAAACATGTTTAGACTATGTGTTTATTCTGTTGAGGCATAATGAGATTATTTCTGTTGTTTTGAGTTATCTACTTTAACTGCAATTATGTGTTCAGTCATGATCCTTCATTTGCACATCATATCTCAGTCTTCGTTATCATTTACTGTTATATTACATGTTGTTATTGTTTGCCCTAATTAGTATGAGACTGTGAGCCTTGAGACATGAGAGAGTGATGAATGAGTTGGGCCGAAGAGCCGAATTAAAAGTGTTATTGTGGATCAGGTAGCACGCCGCAACATGCCTTTTTGCATTATTCATTATTGTTGATCAGGCTGCACGCCGCAGCAGGCCTTATAGGCTTTTTATTAGCGCTTGGGTAGGATCCGCCCCTCCAGGGTCTAACATACCTGTAGTGAGCGCATACGCAGTGATATATGTACATGTGCTTTGGTGTGGGGCATTGATGCCAAGCACCCGTACAGTGCTGAGTGACTTTGAGTGATGAGTGGGTATTTGAGTTAGACAGCTTTAGTACTCTGAGAGTGTGAGTACCTGGGAAAATCACCGTGATTCATTACAATTTGACATGCATATTTGACATGTAGGCACATAGATATAACATTCCTCATGCTTGTTGTACTTGATATATTTTATCAGTGTTGGGCTCTCATTGTTGAACTTGAAAGCATGTCTAAATTTATTTACCCTGAATGAGCTGATTATGGAATTTCTTTGAGTTATTTATTATCATTGTCATTGTCTTACCTGTGTTGTCATTATATTGGTTTTGACTGTATCCTTCTGAGCTCGTCACTACTTTTAGCCCAAGTGAGTCCTGTTACTTATTGAGCACATTGGGTCGGTTGTACTCATACGACACTTTTGACTTCGTGTGCAGATCCAGGTACATCTAGACCTGGTGATTGCTAGGGTGGTGCTAGTACCTGCTCAAAAACTTCGAGGTAGTTGTTAAGACACTCGCAGACCTTGATTCTCCTTCCTTTGATTTTTCCTTCAGTACTATTCTATTATTCAAATAGTTGTACTAGAGTTTTTTTTTATGTTGAGATGTTGTAGTGCTCATGTACTAGGGGTACTACCAGCCTAGTCGGTTGTAGCTGCTCGGACCCAGGTTGGCCCACCTAATACTGATGAGGAGCAGAAGAGACTAGAGCAATTTGGGAGGCTTAAGCCTCCAGAGTTTGGTGGGGCCGAGTTAGAGGATGCTCAGTATTTCAAAGACATGTGGTAGTGGATCCTTCGCACAATGGGTATTTTGGACACCAGAGGAGTTTCATTTACTACTTTTCAGCTGATAGGGGAAGCCTATAGATGGTGGGAGGACTATGAGTTGAGCAGGCTAGCCGGCGCTGCACCACTTACGTGGCATGAGTTCTCAGTTCTCTTCTTAGAGAAGTTTGTTCCACAGAATTGCAGAGAGGAGTTGCGCAGGCAGTTTGAGAAGCTACGCCAGGAGGGTATGTCAATGACTCAGTATGAGATGAGATTTTCAGAGTTGGCTCATCACGTGGTATGGTTAGTTCCCACTGAGAGGGAAGGACTAGGAGGTTTCGTTGATGGACTCAACTATGCATGACTCAAGAGATTGCAACAGGTGCGAGGTTTGATGAGGTGGTTGATACTGCTAGATGCCTAGAGTTGGTTCACTGTCAGGAGTGTGAGGAGAGGGAGGCCATGAGCCCTCGTAGTTCAGGTGGTTTGAGCAGTGCCTGATCTGGAGGACAGTCCTAGCATAGCAGGGGTCGTCCTTATAGGCCCGCTCTGATGGCTCGTCAGGTTCATCATGGTGCATCAGCTAGCCATGGTTCATATAGTGATCGTCTAAGTCAATAATCTTTTAGTCCCTCTCAACTCAGAGTTCATCCCGTGCTCCTTCAGTTCAGGGTTCGTTTGTACCAGGTTCTTCTTGTGGTTGTTCTGGTTCTTGGGGTTCGATTCAATCCCCACTGCCATTGTCGGATCGAGGTTGTTTCGACTATGGAGAGTTGGGGCATGTGAGGAGGTATTTTCCCCGTCTTATGGGAGGTCCAGTTCAGTAAAGGGGTCAGGCTATGACTTCCGCACCAGTTACTTCACCACCGGCTCAGCCAGCTCGGGGTGGGACTCAGGAGTCTCGAGGTTGTCCTAGACGGGGAGGTCGATCAGGTGGTGGTCAGGCTCGATGCTTTTCTTTTCCAGCCAGTCCAAAGGCTGCTGCTTTAGATGTAGTGATCACAAGTATTGTTTTAGTGTAATACAGGAATGCTTCCATATTTGTTGACCCTGGTTCCACTTATTCATATGTATCGTCGTATTTTGCTCGTTATTTGGATATGCCCTATAATTCCTTAGTTATGCATGTTCATGTATCCACGCCGGTGGGTGATTCTATTGTTGTGCACTGTGCACTGTGTGTATCGATTATATGTGGTGACTATTGGTGGATTAGAGACAAGAGTTGATCTCTTACTGCTTAGTATGATTGATTTCGACGTGATTTTATACATGGATTGGTTGTCACCATGCCACACTATTCTAGATTGTCACGCTAAGACTATGACATTGGTGACGTCGGAGTTGCCTAAGATTGAGTGGGGAGGTTCTTTCAACTATATTATTTCATATTTGAAGGCCCAACGGATGGTTGGGAAAGGACGTCTAGCATATTTGGCCTTTGTGAGGGATGTTAGTGCTAATACTCCTACCATTGATTCCGTTTTGATAGTGCGAGACTTTTCGAATGTGTTTCCTGCATACCTGTCGGGCATGCCACCTGACAGGGACATTGATTTTGGTATTGACTTTGTACCGGGCACTCAACCCATCTCTATTCCTCTGTATCATATGGCACCAGCAGAGATGAAGGAATTGAAAGAACAACTTCAAGAGATACTTGATAAGAGATTCACTAGGAGTAACATGTCGCTTTGGGGTGCACCGGTTCTGTTTGTGAAGAAGAAGGATAATACTATACAGATACTCATTGATTATAGGCAGTTGAACAAAGTCACAATTAAGAACAGTTATCCACTACCGCGCATTGTTGACTTATTTGACCAGCTTCAAGGCGCGATCGTGTTCTCTAAGATTGATTTGAGATCTGGGTATCACCAGTTGAAGATTTGGGATTCTGATATTCTGAAGACGGTATTCAGGACCCGCTATGGCAACTATGAGTTCCTTGTGATGTCTTTTGGGCTGACCAATGCCCATCAGCATTTATGCATTTGATAAACAGTGTATTCCACCCATATATTGATTCTTTTATCATAGTATTCATTGATAATATACTGGTGTACTCACGCAGCCGGAGGAGCATTGTAGAGGGTTTCTCGTCCATTACGGCACCTTTGACTAGATTGACCCAGAAGGGTGCCCCAGTCAGTTGATCTGATGAGTCTAGGGAGAGATTTCAGATGCTCAAGATTGCCTTGACCACAACTCCAATTCTAGTTTTACCTTCAGCATCGGGTTCATATACAGTTTATTGTGATGCTTCTCAGATTGGTATCGTGTGTGTCTTAATGCAGGAGGGTACGGTGATAGCTTATGCTTCACTCCAGTTGAAGCCCTATGAGAAGAACTACTCTTTTCATGATTTAGAGCTGGCAGCCATTGTTCATGCATTGAAGATTTAGAGGCATTATCTCTATGGCGTGTCTTGTGACGTATTTACAGAACAATAGAGTCTACATCACTTATTTAAGTAAAAGGATCTAAATTTGAGGCAGTGGAGATGGCTAGAGCTATTATAAGACTACGATATCACCATATTGTATCATCCCGGGAAGGCTAATGTGGTGGCCAATGCCTTGAGTAAAAAGGTGCCGAGTATGGGTAGCCTTGCATATATTCCAGTTTGTGAGAGACCACTAGTATTAGATGTTTAGTCCTTGGCAAATCAGTTCGTGAGGTTAGATGTTTCGGAGCCTAGCCGGGTTCTAGCTTGTGTGGTTTCTCGGTCTTCTATATATGAGCGCATCATAGAGCGTCACTATGACGACCCCCATTTGCTTGTTCTTAAGGACACAGTACAATACGGTGATTCCAAGGAGGTTTCTATTGGAGATAATGGGATGTTGCAGATGATGGGTCGGATTTGTGTGCCCTATGTGGATGGGTTGCATGAGTTGATTCTTGAGAAGGCCTACAGTTCACGATATTCCATTCATCTAGTCCCGCGAAGATGTATCAAGACTTGAGGCAGCACTATTGGTGGAGAAGAATGAAGAATGATATAGTGGAGTATGTGGCTCGGTGCTTGAACTATCAGCAGGTGAAGAATGAGCATCAGAGGTCGGGCGGTTTGCTTCAGAGACTTGAGTTTCCCGAGTGGAAATGGGAGCTTGTTACCACGGACTTCGTTGCTGGGCTCCCACGAACTTTGAAGAAATTCGATGTTGTTTGGGTGATTGTGGAACAATTTACTAAGTCCCCACATTTCATTCCGGTCGTGACTACTTATTCTTCAGTGTGGTTGGCTGAGATCTATATCCGCGAGATTGTTCATCCTCACTATGTGCCAGTCTCCATTAATTTTGATCGGGGCACACAGTTGACATCGCAATATTAGAGAGCAGTGCTACGAGAGTTGGGCTCACGAGTTGAGTTGAGTACAACATTCCACCCCTAGATAGACGGACAGTCCGAGCGAACCATTCAGATTTTGGAGGATATGCTACACGCTTGTGTTATGGATTTCGGAGTTTCTTGGAATTAGTTTCTACCACTTGCATAGTTTTCTCACAACTATAGCTACCAACCGAGTATTCATATGGCTCCTTTTGAGTCCTTATATGGAAGGCGGTGTCGTTCTCCAGTTGGTTGGTTTGAGCCGGGGGAGGCTCGGTTGTTGGGCACGGATCTGGTTCAGGATGCCTTGGAAAAGGCCAAGTTGATTCAGGATCGTCTTCGCACGACACAATCTAGAAAGAACTGTTGTGCCGATCGGAAGGTTCGTTATGTTACATATATGGTAGTAGAGAAGGTATTGCTTAGAGTATCGCCCACGAAGGGCGTGATGAGGTTTGGGAAGAATGACAAGTTGGGCCCTCTGTATATTGGCCCTTTAGTTGTTCTTGAGAGGATTAGATAGGTGGCCAACAAGCTTGTATTGCCACCCAGTCTATCAAGTGTTCACCCAGTGTTTCATGTTTCCATGCTCCGGAAGCATATTATGGTGATATGTCTCATATTATGGATTTCAGCACGGTTTAGTTAGATGGGGATTTGACATATGATGTAAAGCCGGTGGCCATTTTCGATCAGCAGCTTCGAAAGTTGAGATCAAAGAATATAGCTTTAGTGAAAGTTTAATGGAGATGCCAGCCAGTCAAGGAGGCTACTTGGGATACCGAGCGGGAGATGCGGAGCAGCTACCCGCACCTATTTGACACTCCAGGTATAATTCTAGACCCGTTCGAGGACTAACGTTTGTTTAAGAGGGGGAGAATATAATGACCCGACCGATCATTTTGACTATTATAGCCCCCATTCCCCCTATTTATTGCTTATTCTATGTTCATTTGTGGTTATGTGGTGGGTTTGGTTTCGGAGATGTTTTGGAATGAAATGAGAGGCTTAGTCCTAAGGTTGGAAGCTTAAGTTGGAAGAGTTGAACGGATGTTGACTTACGTGAAATGACTCTGGAATAGAGTTTTGATGGTTCCAATAGCTTCGTATGGTAATTTTGGACTTAGGAGTATGTCCGGATATTGATTTGGAGGTCCGTAGGTCGTTTTGGCTTGAATTGGCAAAAATGTAAAAGTTGAAGGTTTGGAAAGTTGGGAAGTTTAACCGAGAGTTGACTTTGTTGATACCAGGCTTGGATTTTGGTTCTAGGAGTTGGAATAGGTAAGTTTTGTAATTTATGACTTGTGTGCAAATTTGGAGGTCAACTGGAATTGGTTTGGTATGTTTCAGCATTGGCTTTAAAGTTGGAAGTTAAATAATTCATTAGGCTTGTATTGAGGGTGCGATTCGTGATTTCGATGTTGTTTGATGTGGTTTGAGGCTTCGACTAAGTTCATATCGTGTTTTAGGACCTGTTGGTATGTTTGGATGGGGTCTAGGGGGCCTCGGGTGTGATTCGGATCATGTTCGCCTCATTTTAAACTTGTTGGACTATTGATTTTTCTATACCTGGTTTCCTTATACGCGTTCGCGAGGGAAGGGTCACGATCGCGAAGAGTCTTTGGGTGACTGGTGACATTGTGCGTTGCATTTGCGAGAATTGGGACGTGTTCGCAAAGGTTCTTGTAGGTTGTGCATCGCGAACGCGGGATGCATGTCGCGTTCGCACAGAAGGGAGGCAAAGCCCAGGGTGGCAGGCATTTTATTCATCGCGATTGCGAGGTCAAGACCGCGATCGTGAAGCCTTGTGGTTTTGGTCATCGCATTCGCGACTGGGCTGTCGCATTTACGTATGAGGTATCCTCAGCTGCAAATTTTTGTGCTTCGTGAACACGAGGCGATTTCCGCGTTCGCGAACAAAGAGTACCTGGGTGAATTTAAAAACCCAAATCGAGGGTTAGAATATTATTTTCATATTTTGAGTTGTAGAGCTTTATTTTGGGTGATTGTTGAGGGGATATTCATGTGTAGGATGTTCTTGACTAGAATATGTTCATTCATCATGATTCCATCCTTGTTTTTGTCGTTTATTTAGTGAATTATAGTGAAGAAATGAGGATTTTGGTGGAAACTTTTAAAAAATGAAAAATGGATGTTTGAAGGCCGATTTGTGGTCAGAATTGGATGATTTTGGTATTGTTGGACTCGTAATTGAATAGGTGTTTGGATTTTATGAATTTTGTTGGGTTTTGAGGTGTATGCCTAGGGTTGACTTTCTAATTTTGACAAAGATCGAAACATTATTTTTTGAAGTAATTTCCTACGACATTATTTGTTGATGTTGAGTTGATTGTGACTAGATTCGAGTCATTTGGAGGCCGATACGCATGGGAACGGCTTGTTGGAGTTGTGATTTGTGTTATATGGCTTGTGTTTGGGTGACACACACGCTAGATGGCGGACGTGTGGGCGTGCACCGTGGTAATCATGATTCGGTTGTTTCTTTTGGAGTGTGTTGTTATCAAGTCGTGTTCTATCCGTGAAATCCTTACTTGTTGGAGTAACTGAACTATAATTCATGTTAGAAAACATATTTTGGCTATATGTTTATTCTGTTGAGGCCTAGTGAGGTTATTTCTGTTGTTTTGAGTTATCTGCTTTAACTGCAATTACGTGCTCAGTCATGATCCTTCATTTGCGCATCATATCTTAGCCTATGTTAACATTTACTGTTATATTACATGTTCTTATTGTTTGGCTTAAGTAGTATGAGACTCTGAGCCCTTGAGAATTGAGAGATTGATGACTGAGTTGGGCCTAGGGGCCGAGTTGAGAGTGTTATTGTGGATCGGGCTGCATGCTGCATCAAGCCCTATTGGCTTATTTATTATTGTGGATCGGGCTGCACGTTGCAACAAACCTTATAGGCTTTATATTAGAGCTTGGGCAAGATTTGCTCCTCCAGAGTCTGACATACCAGCAGTGAGCATATGCACGGTGATATATGTACACTGCTTTGGTGAGGGGTATTGATGCCAGGCACTCGTACGGTGCTGAGTGATTTTGTGTGATGAGTGGCTATTTGAGTTAGACAGATTTAGTACTCTAAGAGTGTGAGTACCTGGGAATATCACCGTGATTCATTAGATTTGACATGCATATTTGACATGGAGGCACAGAGATTTAACATTCCTCATGCTTGTTGTACTTGATATATTTTATCAGTGTTGGCTTTAATTGTTGAACTTGAAAGCATGTCTAAATTTCTTTACCCTGAACGAGCTGATTATGGAATTTCTCCGAGTTATTTATTATCATTGTCATTATCTTACATGTGTTGTCATTATATTAGTTTTGACTGTATCGTTCTGAGCTCGTCACTGCTTTTAGCCCATACTGATTGAGTACATTGGGTCGGTTGTACTCATACTACACTCTACACTTTGTGTGCAGATCCAGGTACATCTGGACGCGGTGATCGCTAGGGTGGTGATAGTACCTACTCAGAGATGTAGAGGTAGCTGCTATGATGCCCACATACCTTGATTCTCCTTCCTTTTATTTTCTTCAGTACCGTTCAACTATTTAGACAGTTGTACTAGAGTTTGTTTTATGTTGAGATGTTGTAGATCTCATGTACTCGATGACATTAGATTTTGGGATGGTTGTAGTACTGTCATTTTATCAGATATTTATGAGATTTTCCGTTGTTGAGCTTATAAAATCCTTTTTTAATTCAAATGCTTTGTTGTTATGTGATTGTCGGCTTGCCTAGTAAATGCGTTAGGTGCCATCACGACAGGTTGGGATGTTGGGTCGTGACACTCCCAATCCTACAACTTCAGTTAAATGCACAAGAATAAACTCACCAAATGAAAGATATGAACATGTAATAGCAATATCAATCAAATGCATATAAGAGTAAGCTCAATAAAGAAAGATAGAACATGTAATAACCACTTCAATTAAAGCATATAAGAGGAAATTTGACAATGAGAGATGGAACATGTATATCAAATTCAATCAAATGCATATAAGAATGAACTTGACAAGGAAAGATAGAACATGAGATACCAACTTCAATTAAATGCATATAAGAAACCTCACTTAACCAAATCTTACGAGGTAGGTTCCCCCACGTGATGTTCGGCAAGATACTTACCTTAACTAGGTCAAATCAACACTAAAATGGCTTTTCCCTTAAAATTCACCTCTACACGGCTCAAACATAACCAAAACGACTTAATATCATCTAACAATGCGAGAGAAACTAATTTCAACTAATAAAGCTAAGATCTTTACACAATTCCCCAAAATTCAACTAAAGTCAACCCTGAGCCTTCTCGGTCAAAATCCAAGTCTAAGGGTAGATCTCGACAACCCATAACTCCACGAGTCAGTATGTGTGTTTTGTTTTCAAATCCGAGTCCAATTCAAATCTTAAATCTCAAATTTTCATTTTTCAAATATAATTGAAAATTGATCAAAATCACTTATCGAATAATTCTATGTGAAAATCCCTCCTCAAAATCGCCTCCTACTGAGTCTAGGGTTCTAAAATATAAAAATTAAGCTACGTACCATTTCTCCAACCCTTTTGTTCAGGTGTAAAAGCCGCAAATGCGAACATCACCTTGCAAATGCGGTGCCTGGCGACCTACCTAGCCTCAATCCTTTTTCCCAATTGCGAGTAAGCATTACATTTGCGATACCTGAGCCCTCCCTGCCTACTTTGCAATTGTAATGCTGGTGCTCGCAATTGAGCTAACTGGAGCATCAACACACCAGCAACCAGGAATGAGTTCAATCCAATCTGAAACGCGTTCCAAACTCAGCCGATCCGTCGAGGCTCCACAAAAAATATCCACACAAGTTTAAAAACATCATACGAACTTGCTCGCGTGATCAAAACACCAAAATAATATCCGGAACCACGAACTAGACATCAAAATGCATGAAATTTCACAATGAGTTCAAGAATCACTAGATTCAAAACCAAGCATTCGATTCCTATCAAACCAACAGGAATGACACAAAATTTTGCCAATAAGTTTCAAATAGCAAAACAGACATTTTCCAAATCCCAAAACCAAAACCGAACCCGACAGCCAAAAAGTAAACATACAGTCAAACCAAAAGAATTTCTAAACCTTCAAATTACCAACATTCAGCAAAATAAGTCAAATCGATTTAAGAACCTCCGAATTCAATTCCGGGCATACGCCCAAGTCCAAAATCACAATTCTAACCTATCAGAGCCATCAAAACACCACTCCGGGGTCGTTCTCATAAAAGTCAAATCTAGGTCAACATTTCCAACTTAAGCTTCAAACCAAGAACCAAAGGGCTGAAATCATTCCAAAACATCCCTGAAATGAAACGAACCATCACCACAAGATATAAAACCACAAATACACATACGAGAAACTTCCAAAAGGGGAAACAAGGCTTAAATACACAAAATGACCAGTCAGGTCGTCACATTCTCCCCCTCTTAAAACAAACATTCGTCCTCGAATGTGCATAGAGACATACCTGAAGTGCCAAAAAGGTGAGGATGACGAATCCTTATGTTGTTCTTGATCTCCCAAGTCACCTCCTCGACCGGTTGATGCCTCCATTGAACCTTTACTGAAGCAATATTCTTTGACCTCAACTTCCAGACCTACCTGTCCAAGATAGCCACTAGCTCCTTAACATAAGTCAAATCCTTATCTAATTGAACTGAGCTGAAATCTAAGACATCTGACATATGACCATAAGACGTTCGGAGCATGGAAACATAGAACACCAGGTGAACTCTCGATAAGCTGGGTGGAAATTCAAGTATGTATGCCACCTCACCAACTCTCTCAAGGATCTCAAAAGGACCAATATACCTAGGGCTTAACTTGTGCTTCTTCCCGAACCTCATCACACCCTTCATAGGTGAAACTCTAAGGAGAACGCTCTCTCCCACCATGAATTCTACATCATGAACCCTCCAATCAGCATAACTCTTCTGCCTGGACTGTGTTGTACGAAGCTGATCCTTCACCTTCTCCAAGGTATCCCGAACCAAATCAGAACCCAACAACCTACCCTTCCCTGGCTTGAACCAACCAACTAGAGAACGACACCTCCTCCCATATAGGGCCTCATAAGGAGCCATACTTGATTGGTAGTTGTTGTTGTAGGGACGTAGCATGTCCTCAGAGTGAAAGAATCAAGATATGGCTGGAACACACTATTCATCAAGTGCATAAAAGCTGCTGGAGCATTGGTCAGCCGCAATGACATCACCAAAAACTCATAGTGACCATAGCGAGTCATGAAGGCCGTCTTCGAAATGTCCGAATACTGAATGTTTAACTGATGGTACCCCAACCTCAAGTCGATCTTCGAGAATACCCGAGCTACCTGAAGCTGGTCGAACAGATTCGCAATACGCACTAGTGGGTACTTGTTTTTGACTGTAACCTTGTTCAGCTGCTTGTAATCAATACATATCCTCATAGAGCCATCTTTCTTCTTCACATGTAGAATTGGGACACCCCAAGGCGAAACACTCGGTCGGATGACACCCTTATCAAGAAACTCTTGAAGCTGCTCCTTTAATTCCTTCAACTCTAATGGTTCCATACGATATGGTGGGATAGAATTGGGCTGAGTTCCCGACACCAGGTCAATACCAAAATGGATATTCCTATCGGGCGGCAAACTTGGTAGGTTTTCTTGAAACACATCTGAGAAATCTTTCACTTCCGAAACTGACTCAAAGATAGGAGTATCAACACTGACACCTCTCACAACAGCTAGATATGCTAAATATCCCTTCTCAACCATTCGATGTGCCTTCTGAACGGACACCACTCTACTAAGAATATAATCTAATGTACCTCTCCACTCCAACCCTGACAACTCTGGAATAGCCAATGTCATGGTCTTGGCGTGATAGTCCAAAAATAGCATGATAGGGTGACAACCAATCCATGTCCAATATCACATCAAAGCCTACCATACTGAGTAGCAGAAGGTCAACTCTAGTCTTATAACCCCCGATAGTGACCAAACACGACCGATAAACACGGTCTACTATAATAGAATCTCCCATAGACGTAGACACATATATCGGGGCACCCAGTGAATACTGAGATATATCCAAATATGGATCAAAGTAAGATGACACATACTAATAAGTGGAACCCAAATCAAATTAAAAATTGATGCATCCCTAAGACAAACCGAAACAATACCTGTGATGACAGCATCCGATGCAACATCCTCAGTCCTACCCGAAAAAGTATAGCAATGGGCCTGGACTCCCCTTCTAGGACGACCTTTACCCCCTGAACTCCACCCGTAGCTGGCGGTGCAGGTAGAGTGGCGATTGAAGCAGCAACCATAGCATGCGGACCCTATGGAATTCATAGATCCTTTGGAGGTGCACCCTTCATAAGTCTAGAATAATCCCTCACCATATGCCTGGTATCACCATACTCGAAACAACCTCTCTGCGAGGGTGGCTACTAAAACTGAGTCTAGCCTAGTCGACTAGACTAACTGCCAAAGGCACCCTGTGCAGGAGGTGCACTGGAAAGTCGTTGTGCCCAATAGATGACCTGATACCTCGGAATAGCTGGGGCACTACAAGTAGCTGGAAGTGCCGAATGAACTGGTCGACTCACATAACCTATCTTCATGACAAGCTGAAACTACAGTGCATGAACTACTAAATCCTCCAGAATCTCGATGCTTCTTGGCCTTCCTATCCTCCCTCTCCTGGCCACGCATACGCTCCACGCTCCGAGCAATCTCAACAACCTACTAAAATGGAGTATTTGTCTCCACCTCCCGAGCCATACAAAATCTAAGACCATAATCGAGCCCCTCGATAAATTTGTAAATTTGCTCTCTGAATGTAGAAACTAAAGCAGGTGCATGGCGGGATAAATCACTGAACCCGATGATATACTCTGTACCATCATAGTCCCCTGACTCAACTGCTCGAACTTTGTGCGCCATTTATTCCGAAGGATCTAGGAACAACTCCCTCAAAATAGATAAAACAATGGAGCCCATGTGAATGGCGCAGCATCAACTAGCCTACCCTCCTCATAATCCTGTCACCACCTATATCCCGCCCCTATAAGCTGAATATAGTAAAGGCAACTTCGCTTACCTCCACAATGCCCATGGCGCGGAGGATATAGTGGCACTGTCTAGAAAACTATGTGCATTAGTAACTGCGCCACTAAAAGTAGGAGCTTTATACTTCTTGAACCTCTCAAACCTCCTTTGCTCCTCCTCTAATTCCTCTTGCCTGATCTCAAGTTGAACGGGGATAACGGGTTGTGCTGGCATAACTCTCAGAACTTGATAAACATGAACTCGTTGCTCTGGATTATGGGCGGTGAGAGTCTGAGCTCCTCCCCCAGCCTGAGATGCAGTTGGTGCAACTAGGATCAATCTCGCCTGAGCTAAAATGCCGAACATACTCATAAAATGTGCCAATGTCTCCTAGAGTCCAGGAGTAGCAATAGGCGCCTCGAGTGCCTGTCCCCCAACTGGAGCTACTGGTGGCTCCTCACTTACTGCTCGGGCAGGTGCTCTGGCTGCAGCACGTGCCCCTTCTCGGCCTCTAATCTGGCCCCGACCTATCGCAGCTCTAGCAGGGGGTGCGACTGTCTGCTTATATGATCCAGCAGTGCATGTATTCACCATCTATGAGAGAATAGAAAGAAAAAGGCTTAGATTTCAAAATCAACAAATTTGCACGATAATGAATGAAAATAATAGAATTGCCTTATAGTTCTGTAGCCTCTCGAAGATAAGTACAAACGTCTCCGCGCCGATCCGCAAGACTCTACTAAACTTTCTTATGACTCGTAGCACCTATGAACCTAAAGTTGTGATATCAACTTGTCATGACCCCAAAATCCCACCTTAGGAATCATGATGGCACCTAGTCTGTAAGACTAGGTAAGCCTAATACACGTTGAGAATTTAGCAGAATTAACGACTAAACTATTATTGTAACATAATAAAACAAAAACAGAACCACCGTCATAGAATCCCAAAACTGGTAGTACAGAGTCATAAGCTCTGCTGAAATATACTATAAATCTTTATTACAATACTATTTGGAAATAAAAGAAACAGTAGAATATGATCGTTATAAGGTGACTCCGAGGCCTGCAAGTGTCAAGAAGGTATACCTTGAAGTCTCTGCGAAGTTTGAATCAACTAACAAGCTTCCGACACGGGCAGAGGTACATAGATCTGCACAAAAATGTGAAGAAGTGTAGTATGAGTATACCACAACGGTACCCAATAAGTATCAAGAATAACCTTGGTGGAGTAGTGACGAGGTCAGGTCGAGACACTTACTAGACAAAGAAACCTGTAAAATATATTAAGATAATCTAACATGGGAAGTAAAAGTAATAAATGACAACAAGGAGTGAACATATGATGGAATGACAATAATCAAATTCAATAAAATATACAAGTGAAATGAATTAAGGAAAACAATAACCATTCAAATCAACAAGCCCTTCCAACATAGAATGTATAACAAGAATCACCCCGAGGTACCACACCTCATATTCACATTTCACAAGTCACAATCACAATCTTCCTTCTATCGCCGCGTAAGCCTTGCATTTATTTCAAAATGTTTAATAACTGAAATAGCTTCACGTGCTTTAGCCCCTTTATTTCACCGCGTGTGCTTCCGATGAAGTAATTTCCCTTACTAGCAACACGAGAAAAATCCTCCTTATCTCGCCGAATGCGCATCAGTATCAACATCCTTATACCGGCACATGCGCATCACATCACAACACAATAATCAACTTGCACCACACATGCCAATATGCGATAATATTCCACAACAATAATAACAATATCACCACAACACATAGCCCACAACTCAACCACAATGTGTACAAGAATCTCAATAACAACAAAATAAAAAGGAAAATAACTCAACAAGGAAAGATATCCCAAAACCAACAACTTCAACCACAAAATATGTTAATAGCACCCAATCCTACAACTTCAGTTAAATGCACAAGAATAAACTCACCAATGAATGATATGAACATGTAACAACAACCTCAATCAAATCCATATAAGAGTAACTCGACAAAGAAAGACAGAACATGTAATAACCACTTCCATTAAAGTATATAAGAGGAAACTTGATGATGAGTGATGGAAAATGTAATATCAAGTTCAATTAAAAGCATATATGAATGAACATGACAAACAAAGATAGAGCATGAGATAACAACTTCAATTAAATGCATATAAGAAACATAAAAGTGTAAACCGGTCAAATTTCACATATAAGCACATGTACACACTCGTCACCTCATGTACACGTCTTCCACATAACTCAAATACTACAATTAAACTAAACCATACGGGGTAGATTCTCCCAAACGAATTTAGGCAAGATACTTACCTCAACTAGGCCAAATCAACACTCAAAAATGGATTTTCCCTTAAAATTCACCTTCGCACTGCTCAAACCTACTAAAAATGACTTAATATTATCAAACAATTCAAGAGAAACCAATTTATAATAATAAATCTTAAGATCATTATAGAATTTCCAAAAAATCAATAAATGTAAACTCTAGACACGCCTGGTCAAAACCCTAGTCCAAGATAGATCTCGACTACCAATAACTCCACAAGTCCATATATGTATTTTATTTTCAAATACGAGTCCAATTTAACTCCCACATCTCATATTTTTATTATTCTGAAAATAGACAAAATTTCCCAAAAATCCACTTCAAATTCCATCGACTAGAGGTTAAATCTCATAAATAATCATGTAATATAATTAAAATTGATAAAAATAACTTATCCAATAGTTGTATGTGCAAAATTCCTCCTCAAAATCGGCTCCTACCGAGTCTAGGGTTCAAAAATATGAAAATGAAACTAAGTCTCGTTTTCCAGACCTTTTGTTCAGGCACAAAAATCGCAAATGCGACACAGTGTTCACAATTGCGAACTCTTTCAAATGCGAACATCACCTCGCAAATACAGGCCGGACAGCCCAGTGAAGTGTCGCAAATGCGACACTGACTTAGCATTTCCGAAGTCTGTCTCTTCCGCAAATGCGACCAAATGATCGCAATTGCGACCTACCCAGCCCTAAGCCTTTCTTTGAAATTGGTAGTAGGGCATCGCATTTGCTATACCTGATCCCTCCCTGCCTACTTCACAATTGCGATGCTGGTGCTCGCAATTGCAATAACCGGAGCACCAGCAACCTAGAATGAGTTCAATCCAATCCGAAACGCGTCCGAAACACACTCGAGCCCTCAGGTCTTCACACCAAACATCCACATTACTTTAAAAACACCACACAAACTCACTTGCGTGATTAAAGTACCAAAATAGCATCTGAAACCGTGAATCGGACACCAAAACGCATGAAATTTTACAATGAATTTAAGAGTCACAAGCACAACCAAGCGTCCGATTCCTATCAAAACCAAATCGGAATGACACCAAATTGTGCAGCAAAATTTCAAACAGAAAAATGGAACTATTCCAAGTTCTGAATCAAAATATTCGGACTCGATAGCCATAAAGTCATCCTAAGGAATTAGTAAAACTTCAAATTGCCAACTTTCGGTGAAACTAATCAAATCAACTTAGGAACCTCCGAATTCAATTTCGGGCATACCCCCAAGTCCAAAATCACAATGCGAACCTGTAGGAGCCATGAAAACACCGCAACGAGTCGTATTTACAAAAGTCAAACCGAGGCCAACATTTCCAACTTAAGCTTCGAAACCAAGAACCAAAGGGTCCAAATTATTCCAAAACTTACCCGAAACAAAATCAACCATCCCCGCAAGTCATAAAACAACAAATACACATATGAGAAGCTTCAAAAGGAAAAATATGGCTTAAATACACGAAATAATCGGTCGGATTGTTATAGTTCACTCAACTATTAAATAAACAATTAGAAGAATAAAAAAGAGTAACATGGTAACTCTCAGTATCTTAGTCGATTACTGATTGTATAGAAAGTATCCCAATACAAATTTTCAAACTCGATTATTATTTTAAAAAGTAAATAAAAATAAAAGTGAAAGAAAGTGATAACAGTTGTTGGCGAAAGACTTTTGATGAAAAATCACAGAAAAAATTAACATAAAAAATAAAAATATAAAATGAAAAAATTGTGACCAAATATGTTGGACAGAGAGATTTTAGCGAAAGGAGTAAATTAAGAAAAAAAAAACACATAGAAAAATAAAAAAATCAAGAAAAAAAATAAACAAAAAAGTGTAAGGGGGTTACTACTAGAAAAAAATAAAAGAGAAAATAACCAAAAAAAATAACAAAATAAGAAAAAGTGAATAAGAGTGCACACTTTTATTAGAAAGAAAAAAAAACTAAGTTAAAATAATTACAACAAAAGACGAAAAAATAAAAAGACAAAAAACGTGAAAAAATAAAGAAAAGAACGAGACCTTTGGTGAAGCCTATGTATAGAAAGGAGGGCGCATCCTGGTCTTAAAGTCTTCAATAGGGGCATATTTTGTCTTTTTTCAAAAGGAAGCATTTTGGTCATTAAATCTTTAAAAAGGCTCTAAGTGCCATCTTCTCCATAATTTAGGATCAGGTATAGACAAGGCTGAAATAGGCCCAATGCGATGCCACTTCCATCTAATTCATTTTCGCATGATCGACTCTCTTAAACATCTTAAAACAAGCCCTTTTTAAAAAAAAATATATGTTAGAGTATTAAATTAGATGGTTGAGTATTTAAAAAAGCCATGTGAAGCTTAAAAATATTTTGATGTTCGAGTTGCATAAACTATAAAAGCATGTTGAAAATTTTATGTGATAGTAAAATTTGTCAAGTCTTTGAGACATTCAAAATATTTTGACATATAAAATTAGAAAATTAGAGAGAGTAACGAGTTGCTTTTATAAAGTTGTATGTGTTGCTTCATACGAGAAATGAACTATTAGCCTGTCTTTGTGATCATATCCCTAAATGCACTTGGCCCTTCTTGGGATGACTCTACTTGAGTTGGGCTCCACTTGATCACTCGCTATGGCTGACCTTCAAATGGCATGTAATTCGATTCTAGTGTACATGTAAAGAAATGTTCAAAGGGGTGAGGTAAAGCTACGTAAAGATAAAATACTTTAAATAGGTTAACTTAAACTAAGAGCGTAGAGTCTGTATATCATGTAAGCATGAATCATACATGCACCTATTCTCAGCAGTAAACTAAACCTAGACCTAAAATACTTAAATTAGAATGAGTCATTGATCCACAAACAAATTGACAATACTGCACCAAAAGATAACTCCTGAATATACATATAGTACGTTATAGTTGTTTATCTAATTTTTTTTTTGGCTTACCACAGATTTGAACATAGTTATTCCAAAATATCAACATATTATTCTCTGTCACATAGTGAAACGTCAAGTCAGGAAGCATGCTTTCATGTGTTGAGGAACCTTCCGAACTAACATTATCTTATTCTTTCTCTACAACTCAAAAAGATGAAACTAAAAATAAATGTAATGGTCACAAGGCCATCTAAGAAGCCTAATAAAAGCATGGTTATGTTTTAGGTACACATACAAAGTTGAAGTTAAGACATATTAGCAACAACAACTCTTTATGAAAGACCACGTGGGATGAACCTAACTAAAGTAATGCAAGGACCATTATTTTACTTCTAAGTAACTGATTCTTATTATGGAAAAGGGTCTGATATACCCCTTTACTATTAAAAATTCTTTAAAAAATTTTTGCGTCATACTATCGGCTTAGAAAAACCCCTAGTATCTTACTATGGAATACATATACCTCTAACTTGACGGACTGGACACGTGGCACCTATCTAAGGTTGTCGGTCCATCCAGTCCTAAATTAAAAGTACCCTCCCCATTACCTGTAACGACCTGGCGGTTTGTTTTGCATATTATAGCCTCGTTCCCCTATTTATTTTCTCTTATATGTTCATTTGTAGTTATTTCACTTGTCGGGGTGGGTGGATTGGTCTCGGAAAAGTTTCGGAGTGAATTGGGATACTTAGTCCCAAGGTTGGAAGCTTAAGTTGAAAGAGTTGACCGCAGTTTGACTTGTGATTAGACGAATTCAAAATGGAGTTTTGATGGCTCCAATAGCTTTGTATGGTAATTTTCGACTTAGGGGTATGTTCGAAAGTTGATTCGGAGGTCCATAGGTTGATTTAGTGCTTTTTGGTGAAAGTTGGAATGTTGAAGGCCTGGAAGGTTAAGAGGTTTGACCGAGAATTAATTTTGTTGATATAGGATTTGTATTGTGATTCTGCAAGTTGGTATAGGTCTGTTGTGTCATTTGGGACTTGAATGCAATCTTTGAGGTCATTCGGAGTTAATTTGATATGGTTGGGCATGAATTTTGGATGTTGAAGTTCATTAATTTAGTAGGCTTGAATTGGTTTTATTTGAGGCCTCGAGTGAGCCCCTGTTATGTTGCTTTGAGCGGTTGCTCATCGCGTTCGCGACAGACATATTGCGTTCGTGTAAGAGGTTTTGCCAGATTTGTCCATTATTCATGATTCTATCTTTATTTTTATTATTTAATTTGTGATTTGAATTGAAAAAAATTGAGAATTTTGTAAACACTTTTCTAACACATAAATTGAGGATTTGAAGGTCAATTTGATGTTGGAATTGGATTATTTTTGCATGTTTGACTCGTACTGGAATGGATGTTCAGAATTTGTGAGTTTTGTCGGGTTCCGAGGTGTGGGCCCAGAGTTGGCTTATTGAGTTGACTTTTTGATTTTCATTAAAGATTGATCTTTATTATCTGGAATTGCTTCCTATGGCTTTTATTTATGATATTAAATTATTTTGGCTAGATTCGAGCTGTCCGGAATTGGATTGACGCGGGAAGGGCTTATTAGTGGATTGATTTTGCCTATTTGAGGTAAGTATCTTGCCTAACTTTGTGTCGGAGAAACTACAACTTAGGATTTGGGTTGATTGTACTATTTGAACAATGTGGAAGACGTATACATAAGGTGGCGGGTGTATACATGGGCTTATATGTGAAAACTGGCCAGTTTAAATGCTTAGGTTACTTATAAGTATTTCATTGAAGTTGTTATTACATGTTCTAGTTTCCATTGTTGAGGTCACTCTTATATGCATTTATTAGTAGTTGTTGTTCATGCTATTCTTTCCATTATTGAGTTATTTTCATGCATTTAGTCGTACTCGCTATTTCATGTTATCTCTTTCATTGTTAAGCATATGCCATACATTAGAATTTGAAGTTGCCATTTCATAGAAATACCTTCGTTGTTGAGTTATTGAAGTTTTATATATTGAGAGCTATTAACACGCTTGTGGTTGAAATTGTTGATTATTGGATTACTTTTCCTTGTTGAGTTATTTCTCGTTTATTTGTTGTTATTGTGATTCTTGTACACAATGTGGTTGAGCAGTGGTCTATGTGTTGTGGTGACATTGGTATTATTGATTTTGGCAATATTGTGGCATATGGTCACATGTGGTGCGAGTTGATTATTATGTTGTAATATTGATGCACATGCGGCAGTATACAGGTGGGTATTGATGCTCATGTGGCGCGATAAGATGGGATTTATACGCGTGTTGCTAGTAAGAGAATTACTTGAAGCCACGCAGTGAGATAAGGGCGCTAAAGCACATGAAGCTATTTCGGAAAAAAATATTTTAAAATAAATAAATGTAAGGCTTACACGGAAATATAAGGAATATTGTGATTGTGTGTTGTGACATATGAATATGAAGTGAGGTACCTCGGTTGTGATTCTTGTTTTACATTCTATATTGAAAATGCTTGTTTATTTGAATGGTTATTATCTTTCCTTCATTCATTTATTTGTATTTTTAGGTTACTTGATCACTTGTTGCTATGTTCACTCTTTGTTGACCTTTATTGCATTAAATTTCGTTGTTAGCCTTATACCATTGAACTATTTTGTTGTCATTTATATATCTGCTTTTCGTTATTAGATTATGTTAATATTCTGCACGGGTTCTATGCCTAGTAGGTGTCATTACCTAGCCTCGTCACTACTCTACAGATGTTAGGCTTGATACTTACTAGGTACCGCTGTAGTGTACTCATGCTACGCTCCTGCATATTGTTGTGCAGATCCAGGTATTCTACTTGTGCCGGACGCCAGTAAGTTGACCTAGATATTTCAGAGACTTCAAGGTATACCTGCTTGATGCTCGCAGGCCTCGGAGTCATCTTCTATTATTATCATTACTACAGTTTATTTTCTTATCAAACAATGTTGTATTAGAATTTCTTAGTATAGTTTTTAGAGCTTATGACTCAACTCCACCGATTTTGGGGATTATGTTTATGTTGGTTTGTATTGGTTTTATTATGGTAATTATCATTTTAATCTTATATCTTATTCTTTAATTTTGTTAAATTCTCAATATTTATTAGGCTTACCTAGTCTTAGAGACTAGGTGCCAGCACGACCATAGAAGGTGGGATTTTGGGGTCGTGACAAGTTGGTATCAGAGCTCTAGGTTCGTAGGTGGTACCAACCATAAGCAAGTTTAGTAGAGTCTTTCGGATTAGTACGAAGACGTGTGTACATATCTTTGACAGGCTACGAAACTATTAAGAAAATTCCACTTCTTTGATTTCTTGTCGTACAAATTTGTTGATTTTGTAATCTAAGCCTTTGTCTTTCTATTCTCTCACAGATAGTGAGGACACGCACAACCAGATTAGCCGAGCAGATACCCGTGCCCCCTGCTAAAGCCGCGATAGGAGAAGCATGTGCTACAGCTAGAGCACCTGCCCCAGCATTGACTGAGGAGCCACCAGTAGCTCCGATTGGGGCACACGCATCTGAGGCACCTGTTGTGCCCCCTGATTCCAGGAGACCCTAACACATTTTATGAGTATGTGCGACACTTCAGTTCAGGTGGGATTGATCCCGGTTGCACTAGCTACATCTCAGGCTGGGGAAGGAGCTCAGACTCCTACTGCCCGTACTTCAAGCAGCGGGTCCATGTTGATCAGGTTCCCGAAGATTTTTCCAGCATAACCCGTTATTTTGGTTTAGCTTGAGATTAGGCTAGAGGCATTAGAGAAGGAGCAGACGAGACTTGAGAGGTACAAGAAGTATGATCCTCCTACTTACAGTGGTGCAGTTATTGAGGATGAACAGGGATTTCAGACAAGTGCCACTGTATTCTCCGTACCATGGGCATTGTGGAGGTGAGCGGAGTCACCTTTACTACATTTCAGCCGTCAGGGGCAGCATATAGGTGGTGGCAGGCTTATGAGGAGGGTAGGCCTGCTGATGCAGTGCCACTCACTTGGGGCTCATTTTTCATATATGTTCTTGAGGGAGTTTATTCCCCAAACACTCCAGGATGCATGTCACACAAAGTTTGAGCAGCTACTTCAGGGTACTATGATAGTGTTGGAGTATGCCATCAAATTTTGAGTTGTCCTGACATGCACTTGCCTTGGTTTCTACAGTCAGACAGAGAGTCCGCAGATTTATCGAGGGGCTCAGTTATGGTCTTAGATTCAGCATGACTTGGGAGTTGGAGACGGATACTTTGTTTCAGCAGGTTGTAGAGATCTCTCGAAATATGGAGCGTATGCGGGTCTAGGAGAGGGAGGATAGGGAAGCCAAGAGCCTCAAAATTCTAGAGGATTAAGTAATGCCCACGTTGTAGTATCACCTCGTCATGGCAGTGGTTATGTTAGTCGACCTGTTCATTCTGCAATTCCAGCTACTCGCAGTGCTCCAGCTGTTTCGAGGTCTCAGACTGCTTATTATGCACAATCAATTTCTAGTGCAACTCCTGCAGGGAGTGCCTTCAGCAGTTAGTCTAGTCGGTCAGGTCAGATTATGTTTCTACAGCCATGCCCCCCAAGGTTATTTTGAGTCTGTAGATACTAGGTATATGGTGAGGGACTATCCCAAACTTTGGAGGGGTGCACCTCCAAACGCTACACAAGCCCCCATAGACTATGGTTGCTGCCTTAGTTTCCGCTCCAGTCACGCTCCGACCTTAGAGAGCGCGACCAATGCTCCACTAAGATACCCCAGTCAAGAAATCCTACTTGACGCTTTCTACCCGACCTTACCCATAAGTAATGCAAAGATGATCATCACAAGTTAGACAACGAGAGAGTAACATGTACAACACCAATTTTATTTCTTTTAGAAATTCCACTTAAAATTCCCAAAATATATTACGCATTCGTAGTTTAAAAGTGGAAACATGTGTTACAAGTACATCATTTCAAGTTTGATTTTTCCAAATCAGAAAAATAACCCACAATATGTCTACGCAGCCTCTAATTGATATAAAAGAGTAATTTGACAGTGCTGGTGACAAGGCCCTAGCTATACTTCAAAACACTATACATAATAAGCAAAAGACACAAGACCCTGATATGAAGTGGGGCTTACCAATTCAGCTGAGAAGAGGTTGTATCGCTGTAACTGATCGATGCTACTTGCTGTGGAACCACCTGCATCCATTAAAGATACAGTGTACCTGGAAAAAGGACATTAGTACACATGGAATAGTACAAGTATGTAGAGCTAAACACCCTCTTAATGATCGAGTATCATCACAAAAGGAGATAAACATGAATCAATGAGAAACCAAATAATATTAAAATACTAAGTCAAGAGTGCGGTAAATCTTCAAGTAATAATCAATGTTTTATGTTGGGATTTAGCACTGGTACACCATCGTGCTTATAGCACAGGGTCTGATCTTTGCCCGAGCTGCTAAGCTGTCTCACCCCAAAGTATGAGGCTCAATATCAGAACACAACACCATCATGTGTGTGGCATGGCGTCCGATCTCTGCCTGATCGGCTAAGCCATCTCACATAAATGCCGTGTGGGTCAACATCGTCTTCGCTAGCTCTCAACTCAACTCATCCCAACTAAGGGGAATAATCTCAATATAATATAATGGGAATTTATCCCTCAATCAATCCTTGCACCGGTACGTGTAGTTTCAAGCTTGGGTGTTTATGAACCAGCCTTCCTCGGTGACCTAACGATACTCCCAAAAGCGTTTATCACAGAGAAAGGATCATTTACTTTTCAAAACCTTTCATGCTTTCTTTCATTTTCAGCGTCACTCTTGGCCTCATATGTAAATCATCATTCTTGGCACGACGGCTGCATTTCACAATTCTTACTTTTGTTCTTTCATTAACTTCCAAGGATCGTCTTAAAACATTTAAGGATATTTGAAACATGGAGAAAAATCATATCTTCAGGTCATAGGCATGTAAGAATAACACACGAGGGATAAGAATAAAAGAGGGGCGTAGCATTATACAACCAAAATATGAATCAAACTACACCATTTGGTCCAGCTAACCATAGGAGTAGACAGTAATGACGAAAATAGGAATCTAAGAAAACCATAATCGAAGTTTATAAGAATTTCGTGGAATCTGATTCTACGAAAAGAGTTTAGCCAACATGGCTCACTTGAGCTTTCCTTAGATTATCACAACGCTCTGAAACATCTAGTGACTTCAATCTTATAGAGGTAGGACAAAATTGAACCACAATTAGGAAGGATTCTCATGGTACAAAGCTCTTAGGAATTTCGTCAAACACCTACTATGCAAAATTGGTTACAAGGCTCTAAAATGGTACTCCCTTCCTCCCTCAACCAATTTCAGCAAGAGTCTACTCGCAATAGCTTAACAACCCCATATACCATCTCCTATTGGCACATGCATGGCCCATTCTACTACTCCAGGCCTTATTTAAACCCAATAACAATTTTCTTGAAAGCTTAGGACAAAGACTTACCCGGATAACTGATTATCTAGTGAGTGGCTTCTTTGAATCTTCAAAGTTGGGCAAGAATTGATGAGCAAAGCACTTGGGGCTTCTTCCTCTCTCTCTAAAGTACTCCTCTCTCTCTAAAACATCCGCTGAAACCTTCTAAAATAACCCCCAAGTTCTTTTTATAAAAATGGGATTGGTTTATAAAAACACAAAATGGACCCTTCGAACTCAACTATGCTGTCACAGATTGCACCGCAAATCAGGTCTGCGGTCCGCAAAAGGTACCGCGAAATTGACCTCCAAAACCGGGCTGGCCTCATAGAGTATGCGGTCGATCTGCCATCCGCAGATCAATTAGCGGCTGCATAATGGAACACGGAATGAAATGCGACCGCATAATTGGCCGCAAAATAACACTCAAGATTGAGCTTCCCCTATTCCACTCTGCGGCAGATCTACGATCCATAGAGTAGTTCTGCGGTCACATAATAGACTGCAGAAATGTCATGTTCTGTAAAACAGAAAATTTCCACCACTCCATAATGCTTTGCACAACCCAGAAAGTTCTATACTCATTTAACACATTAGCCAACCTCGGAACCACAAAAACCTCGAATTCTTGGCAAACTTTTACGGGGCCTTACATCTCTTCCTGCACCGCCAGCTAGGATTGGAGGTCAGGCGGATAGAGATCATCATAGAGGGGGAGGCCAGAACCGTTGCTATGCTTTTTTGGATAGGACTGAGGTTGCCGCATCAAGTGCTGTCATCACAGATATTGTTCTGGTCTGTCATATGGATGCCTTAGTTTTATTTGATCCTCTTTCCACTTATTCATATGTGTTATCTTACTTTGGTCCATATTTGGATATATCTCGTGATTCTTTGAGTGCATTTGTATATATGTCTATGCCTATGGGAGATTCTATTGTTGTAGACTATGTTTATCAGTCATCTTTTGTTACCATCGAGCGTTATGAGACCAAAGTTCATTTATTGCTACTCAGCATGATAGACTATGACGTGATATGGGAATGGATTGGTTGTCTCCCTATCACACTATTCTGGATTGTCACGCCAAGACCGTGACATAGGCTATGCCAGGGTTTCCTCAGTTGGAGTGGAGGGGTACATTGGATTATATTCCTAACATGGTGGTATCCTTTCTTAAGGCACAACAAATGGTTGAGAAGGGGTGTGAAGTGTATCCAGTCTTTGTGAGGGATGTCAGTATTGATACTTCTACCGTTGAGTCTATTCCGATAGTGAGAGATTTCCATATGTGTTTCCACCAGGCCTGTTATACATGCTGGTCAATAGGGATATCAATTTTGATATTGTCCTGGTGTCGGGCACTCAGCCCATTTCTATTCCACCATATCGTATGACACCAGTGGAGTTAAAGGAATTAAAGGAGCAACTTTAGGATTTGCTTGATAAGGGTTTCATCCAGCGGAGTGTCTCGCCTTAGAGTGCTCCAGTTCTATTTGTGAAGAAGAAAGACGACTCTATGAGGATGTGCATTGACTACAGGCAGCTGAAAAAAGTTATAGTCAAGAACAAGTACCCACTATTGCGTATTGATGGTTTGTTCGACTAGCTTCAGGGTATTCGGATATTCTCGAAAATTGATTTGAGATCGGGGTACCATCAGTTGAAGTTTCGAGATTTAGATATTCCAAAGACTGCATTCAAGACTTTGTATTGGTGATTATAAGTTTTTGGTGATATCATTTGGGCTGACCAATGCCGTAGCAACCTTTATGCAGTTAATGAACAGTGTGTTCCACCCATATCTTGATTCTTTTGTCATCGTGTTCATTGACGACATATTAGTGTATTCTCACAACTGGGAGGATCATGAGCAACGCTTGAGGATCGTGCTCCAAACCTTGAGGGAGATGAAGTTATATGCAAAATTCTCCAAGTGTGAGTTTTAGCTTGATTCAATGGCGTCTTGGGGTCATGTGGTGTCTAGTGAAGGGATTAAAGTGGATGCGAAGAAGGTGGAGGCAGTTTAGAGTTGGCCTAGACCGTCTTCTGCTACATAGATCGGGAATTTTCTAGGCTTGGCCAGATATTATCGTCGTTTCTTGGAGGGTTTGTCATCCATCGCAGCTCCTTTAACCAAATTGACTTATAAGGGTTCCCCATTCAGATGGTCCGATGAGTGTAAGGAGAGCTTTGAGAAGCTTAAGACTGCCTTGACCGCGACTCCAGTTCTGGGTTTGCTATCAGCATCGGGTGCATATATAGTTTATTGTAATGCTTCGCGGATTGGCATTAGGTTTGTATTGATGCAGGAGGGTAGAGTGATTGCATATGTTTCGCGTGAGTTGAAGCCCCATGAGAAGAACTTCCCAGTACATGATTTAGAGTTGGCAGCCATTGTTCACACTTTGAAGATTTGGAGGCGCTATATCAACGGCATGTCTTGTGAGGTATTTACAGATCACAAGAATCTACAGCACATGTTTAAGCAAAAGGATATAAACTTGAGGCAACGAAGGTGGTTAGAGCTATTAAAAGACTATGATATCATCATTCTTTATTATCCCGGGAAGGCTAATATAGTGGCTGATGCCTTGAGGAGGCCCACCGTTCACGGTGTTCCATTCAACAGGGTGCTGCGAAGATGTACTAGGATTTGAGGCAACACTACTAGTGGAGAAGAATGAAGAAAGATATTGTGGAGTATGTGGCTCGGTGTTTGAATTGTCAGCAGGTGAAGTATGAGCATTAGAGATCGAGTGGTTTGCTTCAGAGACTTGACATTCCAGAGTAGAAGTGTGAGCGTATCACCATGGATTTTATAGTTGGACTCCCACGGACCTTGAAGTAATTTGACGTAGTATGGGTTATTGTGGATAGACTGACCAAGTTGCACACTTCATTCAAGTTGTGACTACCTACTCTTCGGAGCAGCCGGCTCGGATCTACTGTCGTTAGATTGTTCGTCTTCATGGTGTGCCAGTGCCTATTATCTCCGATTGAGGCACGCAATTCACATCGCATTTTTGAAGAGTTGTGCAGCTTGTGTTAGGCACACATACCCAAACAGGGCAGTCCGAGTGCACCATTCAAATCTTGGGGGACATGCTAGGTGCCTGTTTTATGGATTTTTAGGGTTCATGAGATCGGTTTCTACCGCTTGTAGAGTCGCCACAACAACAGCTACCAATTGAGTTTCAGATGGCTCCTTATGAGGCCTTATATGGGAGGCGCTGTCGTTCTCAAGTTGGTTGGTTTGAGCTAGGAGAGCTAGGTTGCTGGGCACTGATTTGGTTCGGGATGCTTTGGAGAAATTCAAGTTGATTCAAGATTGTCGTCGTACAACACAGTCCAGACAAAAGACTTATGCTGATTGGAGGGCTCGTGATGTAGCATTTATGGTGGGAGAGAGGATTTGCTCGGAGTTTCGCCCATGAAGGGTGTGACGAGGTTCGGGAATAAGGGCAAGTTGAGCCCTACTAGGTATATTGGACCTTTTGAGATCCTGAGAGAGTTGGTGAGGTGGCCGATAGACTTGCATTGCCAACCAGCTTATCGGGAGTTCACCCAATGTTCCACGTTTCTATGCTCCGGAAGTATTTTGGTGATCCGTCTCATGTATTATATGTCAGCTCAGTCTAATTGGACAAGGATTTGAATTATGTAGAGGAACCGATGGCTATCTTGGACCATCAGGTCCGAAAGTTGAGGTCAAACAACATTGATTCAGTGAAGGTTCAATGGAGAGGTCAACAAGCTGAGGAGGTGACTTGGGAAACCGATCATGATATGCTAGCCGATGTTCTCAATTTTTTGGCACTTCAGGTATGTCTGCACTCGTTCAAGGACGAACGTTTGTTTAAGAGGGGGAGAATGTAACAACCTGGCCGGTTATTTTGTATATTATACTCTCGTTCCCCTATTTATTGCCTCTCCTATGTTCATTTGTGATTATGTGACTTGCCGGGGTAGTTGGATTTGTGTCGAGAAGGTTTTGGAGTGAATTGGGACACTTAGCCCAAGGTTGGAAGCTTAAATTGAAAGAGTTGAATGGAGTTTGACTTGTGTGTAGACGACCCCGGAATAGAGTTTTAACGGTTCCAATAGCTTCGTATGGTTATTTTGGACTTACCTGTATGTCCGAATGTTAATTTGGAGGTCCGTAGGTTGATTTGATGTTTTCTGGCAAAAATTGGAATGTTGAATGTTTGGAAGGTTGAGAGGTTTGACTGAGAGTCGACTTTATTGATGTCAGGCTCGGATTGTGATTCCGCAAGTTGTTACAGGTCCGTTATGCCATTTGGGACTTGCATGCAAAATTTGAGGTCATTCAGAGTTGATTTGATATGATTCGGCATGAGTTTTGGAAGTTGAAAGTTCATTAGTTCATTAGGCTTGAATTAGGGTATGATTCATGGTTTTGATGTTGTTTTGTGTTATTTGAGGCCTTGAGTAAGTTCATTTTATGTTATGAGACTGGTTCGTTTGATTTAATGTGGTCCCGGAGGCCTCGAGGATGTTTCAAGCGGTTTCTCTATGTTTTGGATTGCTATCAGCTGATGTCTAGTTTCCTTCTTTGCAATCGCAAAGAGGGAGGCGCGATTGCGTAGTTCTATTTGGTGGCACATGAGATTTTTGCATCGCGTTCGCGAATAGAGGGACGCGTTACCAAAGCTTTAGGGAGGTTATGCATCGCGAACGCGAGCGGGGAGCCGCGTTCGCGTTAAAGGTAGGTAAGGCTGAGAGGTGGTACGCGTTTGTCCATCGCGGTCGCGAGGAGTAGACCGCAATTGCGTAGCTTTGAGCGGTTGGTCATCACGTTCGCGACTGGCATGTCACGTTGGCGTGAGAGGTTTTGGCAGCTGGGCATTTTTTTCTTCGCGATTACGATTTTATTTCAACGATCGTGATGTATGACACCCGTGCAGATTATAGAATACTTTATTTCGAGGTTTTTAGTTATTATATCACATTTTGAGTTAAAGCTCGATTTTTCACAATTTTGGAGGGGATTTTTGCGATTTTGATTGGGATAAGTATTTTTTTACTCGAATTTGTCCATTTTTCATGCTTTCATCATTGTTTTTATCATTTATTTGGTGATTTGAAATTGACAAGTTGGGAATTTTTGTAATACCTTTTATAAAATATAAATTGAGGATTTGAAAGTAGATCTGTGGTCGGAATTGGATGATTTTGTTATGGTTGGACTCATACCGGAGTGGGTGTTCAGAATTTATTATTTTGGTCAGGTTCTGAGGTGCGAGTCCGGGTTGACATGTTGAGTTGAATTTTTGATTTTTATTAAAGATCAAATCTTTATTATTCGAAATTACTTTATGTGGCTTTTATTTATGATAGTTTAAGTTATTTTGGTTAGATTCGACCCATTTGGAGTTAGATGTGTGCGGGAAGGGCTTATTAGTGGATTGATTTAGCTTGTTGGAAGTAAGTATCTTACCTAACTCTATTTGGGGCAAACTATCCCTTTGGATTTGTGTTGATTGTACTATTTGATCTATGTAGAAGACATGTACATAAGGTGACGAGCGTATACACGGACTTATATGTAAAAACTAACCCGTTTAGACTATTAGGTTACTTAAAAGCATTTCGTTGAAGTTGATATTAATTGTTCTATCTTTCCTTGTCAAGTTCATTCTTACATGTTTTAGTTGAAGTTGTTATTACATGTTCTAGTTTCTATTGTCGAGGTCACTCTAATATTTATTTATTGGTAGTTGTTGTTACATGTTATTCTTTCTATTGTTGAGTTATTTTCATGCATTTAGTCGTAGTCGCTATTTCATGCTATCTCTTTCATTGTTAAGCTTATGCCATACATTAGAATTTGAAGTTTCCATTTCATGGAAATACCTTCATTGTTGAGTTATTGAAGTTCAAGATGCTGAGACCTATTAAAACGTTTGTGGTTGAAATAGTTCGTTATTGGAATAGCTTTCCTTGTTGAGTTATTACTCGTTCATGTGTTGCTATTGAGATTCTTGTACACATTGTTGTTGAGCCATGGGCAATGTATTGTGGTGACATTGGCGTTATTGATTTTGGAAATCTTGTGGCTTGATTATTGTGTTGTGATATTGATGCGCATACGACAGTATAAGGGAGGGTATTAATACGCATACGGTGGGATTATAAGTGTGCTGCAGTAAGGGATGAAGCCACGCAGTGAGATAAAGGGGTTAAAGCGCGTGTAGCTAGTTCGAAAAAAATATTTTTTAAATAAATGCAAGGCTCACGGGGTGACATAAAAAAGATTGTGATTTTGACTTGCGAGATGTGAATATGAGGCATGTTACCTTGGTTGTGATTCTTGTTGTACATTCTAGGTTGAAAAGGCTTTTTGTTGTGATATATTATTGTCTTTCCTTCATTCGTTTTACTTGTATTTTGATTGTATTTGACCACTTGTTGTTCTTATCATATGTTCACTCTTTGTTGACTTTTATTGTCTTAAATTCCTTTGTTATCCTTATAATATTGTACTGTTTTGTTATCATTTAGTTCTTTGCTTTACGGTTGTTAGATTATGTTAATATATGCAGAAGTTCTATTTCTAGTAGGTGCCTTAGCCTGGCCTTGTCACTAATCTACCGAGGTTAGGGTTGATACTTACTGGATACTGTTATGGTGTACACATGTTATGCTTCTGCACATTTTTGTACAGATCCTGGTTATTCTGCTTGTTCTGAACACAAATGAGTTGACCCAGATATTTCGGAGAATTCATGGTATACATGTTTGATGGTCGCAAGCTTCGGAGTCAGCTTCTGTTATTGCCTTTACTACTGTTTATCTTCTTATCAAACAGTATTGTATTAGAGATTCTTAGTGTATTTCGTTAGAGCTTATGACTCAGTTCCACAGGTTTTGGGAATTATTTACCTGTTGGTCCGTATTGGTTTTTGTTGTGGTAATTATCAGTTTAATTTTATATCTTATTCTTTAATTTTGTTAATTTTTCAATGTTTGTTAGGTTTACCTTATTTTAGAGACTAGGTGCCATCACGAGCACCTAAGGTGAGATATTGGGATCTATGACATTACCCATGGTCGTAACCCATAACCCAATTCTCTTGATAGAACTCTGCCCCTCTCTCGATTTCTCATTTTTAACAGCTCCAAAAGTGAAAATTCTATAGGAAAATATGAGGATGAAAAGCAGTAAAAAAGAAGATGATTTCCCCCGTATTGAAAGTGTGACCCCTCAATCCAACATCGACTCCTTTTACCAATCCAAGACTGAAAAAGTACTCTCTCTCTCCCTCTGTGCCTTTTCTCCACTTTTGTTTTTCATCTCCATTTTGTTTCATTGCTGAGAAAATAGGCATGATAGCAAATAGAACCACTCTTAATGTTGTGAGGTTCTGTTTCCTTTGATTTCGATCAATACTTAGAAAAAAGTTTGAAACTTTTCATCTGGGTGTTCTTTGAGTTCTAATGCAACTTTGTTTTGCTGGATTTTTGTTATTTCAAGTGCTGGAGGTAAAATGTGGGTGCTTTGATGAGACGTTTATTTTCTTGAATTTTCTAAGCTAAACTTTTTGTTTTGGACGTGTTATTTACTTTTTGAAATTCTTCTTCAGTTTAATTTCTTGGGATGTCCATATTTCAAGTAAAAACCTAATTTTGCTTGTTGAAAAGGAACTGAACTTTTATTTTGGGAGTTCAAATTCAATTAAATAAAAAGAGGGTTGGGTTATGGGACGGGTCGTTTTAATTTAGGATCGGATGGGCAACAATTTTGGATGGATGCCACGTGTCTAGTCCTTCAAGTTAGGAATTTATTTGTTCCAATAGTAACACGGTAGGGGTTTTCTGAGCCAATAGTATAGGAGGACAATTCTAAATAATTTTTAATAGTAAAGGGGTATATCAGACGCTTTTCCGTTCTTATTACTGGTTTGAAGAAGACTTAGCAGTATATTGGACCGTGTTGCCAGATCATTAGCTGGTTTCTTCTAAAATTTTAAATGCACAAAAGCTAGCATATGAACAACGAGCGAGTAGTCTTGTCACGACCCAAATCCTATCTTAGGCATCGTGATGGCACCTAATCTTTAAACCTAGGTAAGCCGATTACTTAAAACAGTTAAATCAGTTTAACAATGATATTTTAAAAACAGAGTTTAATAAAAATACCAAATAAAAGTGAAACAAACCTACGTGGCAATTATCACAACAACCTCCCAAGATTAGGTAATACAGAGTCACGAAGTCTAGATTACTACATAGAAATATCTCAAAATTTAAAATACAATACTGTTCGGATAACAAATTCGTAGTACAATCAAAGGGAAAAGGCTCCAAGGGACTACGACGGCCAAACAGCTCTACCTTAAACCCTTGCGATCAAGAAGCTAACTCTGCCTGAGTTTGATTTTCCCAATACCTGGATCTGCACAAAAATGTGCAGAAGTGTAGTATGAGTACACCATGATCGATACCCAGTAAGTATCAAGACTAACCTCGGTGGAGTAGTGATGAGGTACAAGTCAAACTATCTACTAGTCATAATAAACCGTGCAGTATATAAGTATGAAGCTAATAATGAAAGCAAGAATCAGTAAATGCCAACAAGAAATAAACATGTGATATAAACAATAAAGTAATTCGAACATCGTTAAAGCACCAGCGAAACCAAATAAGGAAAAACAAATGGCAACCAACTAATCAAGCCGTTATGACACAAGTCTCACAACAACATTACTCTGGATACCTCATCTCAAAATCATAAGTCACGAGTCCCTCACAAATCATATGCTCATATCAATCACGACTGCACAGATAACTCATGTGCAAATAACTCAATCTGACTGGCGTGGTCGCAGGCTCACAATCAAAATTCACCTGGCGTGGTCATAGGGTCAATACCATAATGGAAGTAGATAATACAAGAATCATGGACATGATCAATGAATGTCAAGTTTCATACTCCTAAACCAGTGTAAACGGCATGTTACAGCGTATTCTTGTGCGAGCGTACTATTACAATCCAAGTCAACAAGTAATATCAGCTCATTGGGAGTAACACAATAAGCACGCAGAGGTGCATGACATACACAAGGAAAATCATGACATCACAAGAATATCATCAACATTATGCCCCCAGGCCATCACATATCATCCCTGACATAGCCAGCATTATCTCTCCGTATTGACAGCATCATAATAACCACCCTTATCACTCCACCCAGATAATAACACAATAGACACCCGTATCACTCCTCATAATAGCCACCCTTATCTCTCCGTCCAGATAATAAAATAATAGCCACCCGTATCAGTTTGACCAGACGTTATATCATAGCCACTCGTATCACTCCGCACAATCAACAACAATGAGATGCCACCCTTATGCTCCGCATAACCACAATCAATCCACATAACAATTCACATGTGCTAACATAACAACAACACGACATATCAACTCATACCATAAGTGCCAATAGGCCACAATCCTTTCCAAAATAACAATATCAATATCACCACAACACATAGTCCACGGCTCAACCATAATGTGTCCAAGATCTCAATAGCAATAAAAAAGAAACGGCAAAAAATAACTCAACAATGAACAATACTCCATTAAACGACAACTTCAACTAGATCTGGTTAATGACTTTCAATAACTTCGACTTAAATTAATTGTTTAAGAATAAACTCAAAAATGAAAATATTTCCATGGAATGACAACTTCGAATTCTAATGTATGATATAAGCTAACATTAAAAGAGATGTCATGAACTAGCTAAATCTAAATGCATGAGAATAACCCGGCAACAAAAGAATAACATGTAACAATAATCTCAATTAAAAGTAACTCAACTATAATGGAGGTCACATTGCAATAAAAGAGATAACAACTTCAAATAAAGCATACAAGAGTAAACTTGACAAGTAAAAGATATGACATGTGCTAACAAGATCAAATAAGGCATGTGAAAGTAAACTTGACAAATAAAAGATATAACATGTGCAAACAACTTCAATTAAATACAAGAAAGAAGCATTAGAGCCTAAACCGGTCAACTTTCACATATAAGATCGAGTACGCACTCATTGCCTCGCTTACAGTCCTTCATATAGCTTAAATAATACAATCAACCCAAATCCTAATGGGTAGTTCCTCTCCACAAAGTTAGGCAAGATACTTACCTCAAAGAAGCTAAATCAATACGCTAAAATGACCTTCTCGTGTGAAACAACCTCTGAACGGCCGGTATCTAGCAAGAATAACTTAATATCATAAATAAAAGCCAACAGAAACAACTTCGGATAATAAACCTTCGACCTTTAAAAAAAATCAAAAAGTCAACCTAAAAAGTCAACCCCGAGCTTGTACCTCGGAACCCAAAAAAACTCACTATATCTGAACACCCATCCTGATATGAGTCCAATTATACCAACATCATCCAATTCCGACTTCAAATCCGCTTTCAAATCATAATTTAATATTTTAGAAAGTTTTACAAAAATCTCCAATTTCTCAAATTTAAATAACTAATTAAATGATAAAAACAAATATGGAATCATGAAAGATAACCAAATCCGAGTCAAGAATACATACCCCAATCCAAATCGTGAAAATCCCCTCATAATCGCCCAAAACCGAGTTGTACAACTCAAGATCTGATACAAATAACCAAACCCTCGATATATACGAAGATGCCTAGGTACTTTCGCATTTACGGACAAAGAAGCGCATCTGCGCTCTCGCATCTACGAGAAAATACGTGCATCTACAATGAGATTCTACCAGGCCCATAATCCACATATGTGCAAAGGAAATCGCATCTGCAAGACCGCATAAGTGAATAATCACCAGAGCCAAAAACACGCATTTGCGATTGACCATCCACAGATGCGACCTCGCACGTGCTTTCACCTACCCGCAGAAGCGGAAAGCCTGACCTTGCAAGAACTTGCAGAAGTGGAAAAAATCACGTAGAAGCAGATCCGCATTTGCGCTCCAAGATGCGCATATGTGAGACACCAGAACAAGTCCTCCTCAACAGCATGGAAATGCCTGAAACTCGTCTGAAACACACCCGAGACCCCCCGGACCTCGGTCAATCATACCAACCAATCCCATAACGTAACACGGAGTTTCTCGAGGAATCTAATCACATCAAACAACATCAAAACTATGAGTCGCACCTAATTCAAGCCTAACGAACTAATGAACTTTCAAATTCTACAACTCACGCCGAATCATAACAAATCAACTCGGAATGATCTCAAATTTTTCATGCAAGTCCCAAATAACATAATGGAGCTATACCAACTCATGGAACCACAATCCGAACCCGATATCCGCAATGTCAACTCCAGATCAAACCTGTCAACCTTCAAAACCTTCAACTTTCCAACTTTCGCCAAAAAAGCATCAAATCAACTTACAAACCTCCAAATCCAAATCCGGACATATGCCTAAGTCCAAAATCATCATTCGAAGCTATTGGAATCATCACAACACCATTCCGGAGTCATCTACAGAAATGTCAAACTCCGGTTAACTCTTACCACTTAAGCTTCTAAAATGAGAATCATTCTTCCACATCAATCTCGAATAACCTGAAAATCGAATTCGACTAGACACGCAAGTAATAATACACAATACGAAACTACTCGAGACCTTAAGGCACCGAACAGGACACTAATTCTCAAAATAACCGATCGGGTTGTTACATTCTTCCCCTCTTAAACATACTCACGGGTGATCCCACATTCCTAATCCACATAGGCCCGACAACACCATCTCAACTAAAGATTATTCCTTCCACCCATACCCATGAGGTTTAGAACCCAATTTTTCAACATCCAATCATTTTCCCAAAGACCTAATTCCCACATAAACACACTGTATTAGCCTCAACAAGCTACAACAGCTCATGCATACACCCACAAGATATAACACGACGTAACACATCATCCATATGCCCATAACAACAACTCTAATAATAACAACTACCCATAATTAAGCCCAACACAGATAAATAACCTCATATCAGCTAGGGCCTTGTCCTATATTCCAACACTTCTAATGCTGTAAGAAACATGTAGATCTCAGAACCACTCACATAACCAACAAGCACAACTCGAATATGACTAAATATGCAAAGAGAAACACATGAGAGAATTACTGAACACGTCCAACAGGTACAACTCCCCATTGATATCATACTATGAATCCCTTCTACAAGGAAGAAATAAAACATATGAACTAATCATAAGGATTTCATCCTAATATAACTCCTCCAGGGCACATAGCCTAGTCTAAACATATCAATCCACACGGAAATACGAGGATCCTATCCTCATCTCTAAATCACCAGTAGAATACACATCACACCAACTGAAAACTTCCATTAACTCAATTCTGCGGAACAAAATCACAACACATAACGGACTCCCTATACCGGTAGAGCATCTAAATCACAATCGTAGCCAAACCATCCAAAAATCACATCAAAACTTACTGTAATGAGTAACAGAAAATTCATTCTAGTCTCATAGCTCTCAATAGTGAACAAATCAAAATGATAGACACATGCTACCCCTATAGAGTCTTTCAAAAAAGGTAAACACATATGTAGAGTAAAAGAATCATGAAACTCACCCATATATGAATTTGATAGGAGGACTCACACTGATAAATAAGATCGGAACAAATAAGACTAACGCTCCTCTATGACAAAATAGAACCATACATGTACCAACATCATGTAGTGCAGCAGCCTCAACCCTATAGGGAATGCATATCAACAAACCGGGCCTCCCCTCTAAGACACCCTCTACCTACCTATCCTCCACCTCTAGCTGGCTGTGCAGGTGCAGTAGCAACTGGAATGGAGCCCATGGCCTGAGTACCCTGATGAAATTCACCTCTTTCGAATCTAGGACAATCCCTCATGATGTGCCTAGTACCTCCACACTCATAACAACCCCTTTTAGGGCATGGCTGCTGGCACTGAGGTTGTGCCAGATAACTAGAATAACCGATGTAAGAACCTAGTGCAGGTGGTGCGCTAAAAGATGGCTGCCCCATATGAGTACCCTGAGGCCCCTAACTAGTTGGAGCACCACAAGTAGTCTGAAGTGCGGGCTGGACTGGCCGACTACCTGAGCCTTCGATGTGATGGTTCATAGTTGAAGAGTAGAATCTACTAATTCCTCAGAAACCTCAAGACCTCTTGGCCTCCTTATCCTCCCTCTCCTCACCCCGAATACGCTCTATCATCCTAGCAATCTCCACAACTTGCTGAAATGGAGTATCAATCTCCAACTCCCGAGCCATACTGAATCTAAAATCATATCCTTCGATAAATCTGTGGACTTGCTCTTTGACTGTAGGAACCAAGGTAGGTACATGTCGGGATAGCTCGTTGAACTTGATGGCGTATTCCGACATTGTCATAGTGCCTTGGCGCAGCTGCTCGAACTCTGTGCACCACGCATCCCTGTGGGTTTGGGGAAAACAATTCCTCAAAAACATCCCTGAAAATTGAGTCCAAGTGAGTGGTGCTACATATGCTGGCCTACCCTCTTCATAAGCCTTCCACCACTGATACACTGCTCCCGACAGCTGAAATGTAGTAAAAGCAACTCCATTCACCTCCAGAATACCCAAGGTGTGGAGAATACCGTGACACTTCTCTAGAAAACCCTATGCATCCTCGGTAGTTGTGCCACTGAAAGTAGGTGGATCATACTTCTTGAACCTCTCAAGCCTCTTCTGCTCCTCCTCTGATACCCATAGCCTGACCTCAAGCTGAATCAGAATAACATGTTGTACCAGCATAACACCTGGAACCTGACCAATGTGAGTCAGATGCTCTAGAGTATGGGTGGCGGGAGTCTGAGCTCCTCCCACGGTCTGCGAAGTAGCTGGTGCAACTGGGATCAATCCCGCCTGAGCCAATGTACCAAAGATGCTTAGGAACTATAGTAAAGTCTCTTGAAGTCTAGGGGTAGCGACAGGCACCTCCCCCAATCAGAGCTACTGGTGGCTCCTCAGCTACTACTGTGGCAGGTGCTCTAGCTGCAACACGTGCCCCTCTTCGGCCTCTACCTTGGCCCTGGCCTCTCGCGACTCTAGCAGGGGGCGCGAGTGCCTGCTTGGCTGATCCGATAGTGTGTGTCCTCACCATCTGTGAGAGAATAAAGATACAAAGGCTCAAACATCGAAATTAACAAACCTCATGAACGGAATGAAAGAAGTGGCATTTTCCTAATAGTTCTGTAGCATCTTGAAGATAACTACAGACGTCTCTATGATAATCCGCAAGACTCTACTAAACTTGTTCGTGACTCGTATAACCTATGAACCTAGAACTCTAATTCCAACTTGTCACGATCCAAATCCTTCCTTAGGCATCGTGATGGCACCTAGTCTCTAAGACTAGGTAAGCAGATTACTTACAATAGTTAAGCCAATTTAACAATATTTTATGAACAGAGTTTAATATAAATATCGAAATAAAGGTGATATAAGCCTACGCAACAATTATCACAACAACCTCCCAAGACTAGGTAATATAGAGTCATGAACTCTAGATGAATACATAGAAATATCTCAAAATTAAAAATACAATATTGTTCGGATAACGAATTGACAGTACAATCAAAAGGAAAGGCTCCAAGGGACTGCGGCGACCAAGCAGCTCTACATTGAATCCTCGCGATCAAGAAGCTAGTTCTGCCTGAGTTCGATTTCCTAAATACCTGGATCTACACAAATATGTGCAGCATTGTAGTATGAGTACACCACGATCAGTACCTAGTAAGTATTAAGACTAACCTCGGTGGAGTAGTGATGAGGTACAATTCAAGATATCTACTAGTCTGTATATAAGTATAAATCTAATAATAGAAGCAAGAATCAAAAAATGGCAACAAGGAATAAATATATGATATAAAAAAGTAAATTAATCCGAACACATTTAAAACACCAAGGAAACCAAATAAAGAAAACAAATGACAACCAACTAATGAAGTCGTTCTAACACAAGTCTCACAACAACATTACTCCAGGGTAACTCATCTCAAAATCACAAGTCACGAGTCCCAAATAAAAAATGTATGCTCACGGCACCTCGTGTCAACATTATCAATCACGACTGCACGGACAACTCACATGCAAATATCTCAATCCGCCTGGGGTGGTCACAAGCTCACAATCACAATCTGCCCGGCGTGGTCACAGGCTCAATACCATGATGGAAGCAGATAATACAAGAATACATGGACATGATCAATAAATGTCGAGTTTCATATTCCTGAACTGGCGTAAACGGCATGCTGCGGTGTATGCTTGTACTGGTGTACTATTACAGTCCAAGTCAAAAAGTAATATAAAAGACATCGAGCAGCGCATTGGAAGCAACAGAACAAGTCACGTAAGGTGCATGACATACACAAGGAAATCACGCCATCACAAGAATATCATCAATATTATGTCCCCATGCCATCACATAGCCACCCTTTTCTCTTCGTATTGGCAACATAATAATAGCCACCCTTATCGCTCCGCCCAGATAATAAAACAATAGCAACCCGTATCACTCCGCATAATAGCCACCCGTATCGCTCCGCCCAAGCAATAACACAATAACCACTTGTATCACTCCGCCCAGACATTATATCAATAGCCACACGTATCACTCCGCACAATCAACAACAATGAGATGCCACCCTTATGATCGACATAACCACAATCAATCCACACAATAAATCATCTGTGCTAACATTACAACAACACTATATATCAACTCGTAACACAAGTGCCCATAGGCCACCACCCTATCCAAAACATCAATACCCAATATCACCACAATCTATAGCCCACGACTCAACCACAATGTGTACAAGAATCTCAATAGCAACTAAACGAAATGAGAAAAATAACTCAACAATGAACAATGCTCCACTAAACGACAACTTCAACTAAAACAGGTTAATGGCTTTCAATGACTTTTACTTCAATTAATTGCCTGAGAATAAACTCAATACTGAAGGTATTTTCATGGAATGACAACTTCAAATTCTAATGTATGACATAAGCTAAAAACAAAAGAGATGGCATGAACTAAACTAAGTCTAAATGCATGATAATAATCCGACAATGAAAGAATATCATGTGACAACAATTTCAATTAAGATTAACTCAATAATAAAGATGGTCACGTTGCAATAAAAGAGGTAACAACTTCAAATAAAGCATATAAGAGTAAACTTGACAAGTAAAAGATATGACATGTACTAACAACTTCAAATAAAACACGTGAGAGTAAACTTGACAAATAAAAGATATAACATGTGCTAACAACTTCAAATAAAATATATGAAAAGATCCTAAGAGCCTAAACCGGTCAATTTCCACATATAAGCCCGAGTACGCACTCGTCACCTCGCGTACACGTCTTTCACATAATTCAAATGATACAATCAACCCAAATCGAAAAGGTAGTTCTTCCACATAAAGTTAGGCAAGATACTTACCTTAAAGAAGCTAAATCAATACTCTAAAATAACCTTCTCGTGCAAAACAACCTCGGAACAGCCCGAATCTAGCTAAAATAACTTAATATCATAAATAAAAGGCATAAAAAATAATTTCGGATAATAGAACTTCGATCTTTATTGAAAACCAAAAAGTCAACCTCGGGCCCGTACCTTGGAACCCGCCAAAACTCACAAAATCCAAACATCCATTCCGATACAAGTCCAATCATACCAAAATCGTCTAATTCCGATCTCAAATCGGCTTTCAAATCATCATTTAGTGTTTTAGAATGCTTTTTCAAAAATCTCCAATTTCTCTAATTCAAATCACGAATTAAATGATAAAAACAAAGATGGAATCATGAAATATATCCAAATCCGAGTTAATAATGCTTACCCCAATCCAAATAGTGAAAATCCCATCCAAAATTACCCAAAATCGAGCTCTACAACTCACGATGTGATAAAAACAACCAAACCCTCAATATATATGAAGCTGCCCAAGTCTTTTCGCATTTGCGGACAAAGAAGCGCATCTGCAAGAAAATACTAGCATCTGTGATGACAGCCTACAACGCACATAATCCACATCTGCACAAAGGAAGTCGCATCTGCGACACCGCAGAAGCATAAAAATATTCGCGGAAGCAGACAATCACCTTGAACCACAAACACGCATCTGAGACCAACCATCTGCAAATGCAATCTCGCATCTGGGTTCACCTACTCGGAGAAACGAAAAGCTAGACCTTGCAAGAACTCGTAGAAGCGGCAAAAATCATGCAGAAGTAGATCCGTATCTGCCCTCCAAGATGCGTAGATGCGAGACACCAGAACCAGTCCTCCTGACAACATGGAAATGACCCGAAACACGTATAAAACACACCCGATGCCCCTGGGAGCCCCCCAATAATACCAGTCAATCTCATAACATAACGTGGATCTGCTCAAGGCCTCAAATCACGTCAAAACTACGAATCACACCTCAATTCAAGCCTAACGAACTAATGAACTTTCAACTTCTACATTTTGCAGCGAATCACAACAAATCAACTCAAAATGACCTCAAATTTTACATGCACGTCCCATATGACACAATGGAGCTATACCAACTCCTGAAAATCACAATCCGTACCCGATATCAACAAAATCAACTCCCGATTAAACCTATCAACTTTCGAAACCTTCAATTTTTTAACTTTCGCCAAAAAACCATCAAATCAACCTATGGATTTTCAAATTCAAAGCCGGACATACGCTTAAGTCCGATATCACCATACAAAGATATTGGAATCATCAAAATACCATTCCGAAGTCGTCTATACAAAAGTAAAACTCTGATCAACTCTTAGCACTTAAGCTTCTAAAATAAAAATCATTCTTCCAAATCAATTTCGATTCACCCAAAAATCGAATCTGACCATACACGCAAGTCATAATACACAATACGAAGCTACTTGAGACCTCAAGCCACCGAACGGAACGCTAATTCTCAAAACGACCGATCGATCGTTATTGGTCCATTCAAAACTTATGTATTAAACAACAGAACGTCAAAGACTTTGCATTTTCTAACTAATATATTTCGAAAATGGATAAGCAGGCAAGAAACGAAGTGCTCAAACATATCTTGGACCTTATTGACGTTCTTGTAAGCTATATACAAGGTACATCAATAAATGAAAATCAACCTTGACGTGTTCAAGATAAGTAGTCATCCGAAATGCTCAATATAACACATGGTGCTCGAGAATTATGCTAAATTTCTAGATAGATCATATTTTAACAATACTAGCCGTCAAATAAGACCCAACAAAAGGAATAAGTTTGAACCCCTATTAAACTACATACTCTTTCTTAGCTTAAAAAATAAAGTTAGATAAAGAAATATCAATAAAGTAGAAATGCACATTTGGTGATAGATTAAAGAGATACGCATATGGTGTAAAGCTAGACTAGAATCAGAGAGGGGGTCAGATCAAATGGAAAGCCACAGAACAAGTATAAACAAATGGACATCCTAGAATATGCAATAAAACAACAAGAAAAAAGAGAGAAACAACCTAGCGGCATCCCAAGAAGCTAAGCAGAAATGCGGATCTGTCATGACCCCAAAATTCCACTTTGGATAATTGTGATGGCATCTAGTTTTTAAGACTAGATAAGCCTAACAAACATTTAAGATTTAGCAGAAGTAATGACGAAATTATTATAAAACTGATAATTCTCGTAATAACACCAAAATGGAATAACAATCATATAATCCTCAAAACCGGCGGAACTGAGTCATAAGCTCTAAAGAAATACACCAGTAATCTCTGAATACAACACTATTTGATATGAAGAAAAATAGTAGTAAAGGCAACAACAAAAAGTGACTTCGAGGCCTACGAGCGTCAAGCAGGTATACCTTGATGTCCATGAAATATCTAGGTAACCTGATTGGCGTCTGGCATGAGCTGAAGTAGCTGGATCTGCACAAAAATGTGCAGAAGCATAGCATGAGTTCACCACAACAGTATCCAGTAAGTATTAAGCCTATCATCGATAGGGTAGTGACGAGGTAGGTCATGACACCTACTAGACATAGAACCCTGAAAAGAATATTAATATAATCTAATAACGGATTGGAAGAACATCAATGACAACAAAGTTGTATGATGATATAAGGCTAACAACGAAATTAAGGCAATAAAGAAAAACAAAGAATGAACATATGATATGAAAAGTGATCAAATACAGTCAAAATACAAGTAAAAGGAATGAAGAAAAGACAATAACCATTCAAATCAACAAGCCTTTCAGCATAGTATGTAAAATAAGAATCACAACCAAGGTACCACACCTCATATTTACATCTCACAAGTCAAAATCATAATCTTCTTTATATCACCGCGTGAGTCTTGCAATTATTTTAATAGTAATTTTTTTTTTCAAAATAGCTACAAGCAAATTAGCCCCCTTATCAAGAATTCTCTTACTAGAAACATGCGTATAATTCCCACCTTATCTTGCCGCATGCGTATCAATGCCCATCATATACTGCCGCATGCACATCAATATCACAACACAATAATCACCTCGTACCACACGTGCCCATATGCCAAAATATTGCTAAAATAAACAGTACTAATGTCATCACAACACATAGCCCACGGCTCAACCATAATATGTACAAGAATCTCAATAACAACAAAATGAACCGGAAATAACTCAACATGAAACGATATTCCAATAACAAACAATTTCAACCACAAACGTGTTAATAGCTCTCAATAACTACAACTTCAATAACTCAATAATGAAGATATTTTCATGAAATGACAACTTCAAATTCCAATGCATAATATAAGATTAACAATGAAAGAGATAGCATGAAATATCAAATACAACTAAATGCATGAGAATAACTCGACAATGGAAGAATATCACGTAACAACAACTAATAATAAATGCAATTAAGAGTAACCTCGACAATGGAAACTAGAACATGTAATGACAATTTCAATTAAAGCATGCAAGAATAAACTTGACAACGTAAGATTGGACAAATAATAACAACTTCAGTTAAATGCTTATACATAACCTAAGAGTCTAAACCGGTCAAATACCACATATAAACCCGTGTACAAACTTATCACCTCGTGTACACATCTTCCGCATAATTCAAGTAGTTCAATCAAACCCAATCCTAAAGGGTAGTTTCCCCCACGCAAAGTTAGGCAAGATACCTATCTCAACCAGGCCAAATCAATACACAAAAATAGCTTTTCCCTTAAGTTCTCCTCCGCCCAACTCAAATCTAACCAAAAATGACTTAATATAACCAAAGGGTTCGATTCATTCCAAAACTTTCCCAAAACGGAACTAACTATCCCCTCAAGCCATAAAACTATAAATACACATGTGGGAAGCTTCAAAAGGGAAAACAGGGCTCAAATACACAAAGCGGCTGATCTGGTCGTTACATTCTCCCCCTCATAAAACAAACGTTCGTCCTCGAACATGCATAGAGACATACTTGAAGTGCAAAAAAGGTGAGGATATCGACTCTACATGTCATGCTCGGTCTCCCAGATTGCCTCCTCGACCAGTTGATCCCTCCATTTAACCTTCACTAAAGCAATGTTCTTTGACCTCAACTTCCGGACCTGCCTGTCCAATATAGCCACCGAATCCTCAACATAAGTCAAATGTCCAATTGAATCGAGCTAAAATCTAATACGTGTGAAAGACCACCATCATACTTCCAGAGCATGAAAATATGGAACACTAGATGAACTCCCGATAAGCTGGGTGGCAATGCAAGTCTGTATGCCACCTCACCGACCCTCTCAAGGATCTCAAAAGGACCAATATACCTAGGGCTCAACTTGCCCTTCTTCTCGAACCTCATTACACCCTTCATGGGTGAAACTTTGAGCAAAACCCTCTCTCCCACCATGATTGCTACATCACGAGCCTTTCGATGAGCATAACTCTTCTACTTGGACTGTGTTGTATGAGTTGATCCTGAATCAACTTGACTTTCTCCAAAGCATCCCGAACCAAATCAGTGCCCAGCAACCTAGACTCTCCTGGCTCAAACCAACCAACTGGAGAACGACACCACCTCCTATATAAGGCCTCCTAAGGAATAATCTAAATAATCAATTGGTAGCTATTATTGTAAGCGAACTCTGCAAGTGGTAGGAACTGATCCCATGAGCCCCCAAAATCCATAACACAGGCGCGTATAATATCCTCTAAAATATGAATGGTGCGCTCGGTCTGCCCGTCCTTCTGGAGATGAAATGCCATGCTCACCTCGACCTGTGTGCCTAACTCTGTTGCATGGCTCTCTAGAAATGCAATTTGAACTGCATGCCTCGATAGGAGATTATAGACACCAGCACATCATGAAGACGAAGAATCTCATGAATATAGATCTAAGCTAGCTGCTCCGGAGAGTAGGTAATCACAACCAAAAGGAAGTGTGCAAACTTGGTCAGTCTATCCATAATGACCTACACTGCGTCAAATTTCTTCAAGGTCCATCTAAGTCCAACAATGAAATCCATGGAGATAGGCTCCCACTTCCACTCTGGAATATCAAGTCTCTGAAGAAAACCACCAAGCCTCTGATGCTCGTACTTTACCTGCTGACAGTTCAAATACCGAACCACATACTCCACTATATCTTTCTTCATTCTTCTCCATTAGTAGTGCTGCCTCAAATCCTGGTACATCTTTGTGGCACCCGGATGAATAGAATACCATGAACTCTAGGCCTCCCCTAGAATCAACTCATGCAACCTATCCACATTGGGCACACAAATCCGGCCCTGCAGCCTCAACACCCCGTTATCTCCAATAGAAACCTGTTTGGCATCACTGTGCTACACTGTGTCCTTAAGGACAAGCAAATAGGGATCATCTTACTATCGTCCTTTGATGCACTCATACAAAGAAGACCGAGAAATCACGCAAGCACGAACCCAGCTAATCTCTGAAACATCCAACCTCACGAACAGATTGGTCGAAACCTGAACATCCAACGCTAATTGTCTCTCTCCAACTGGAATATAAGCAAGGCTATCGATGCTCTCAGCCTTACTACTCAAGGCATTGGCCACCACATTAGCCCTCCCAGGATAATAAAGAATGGTGATATCATAGACCTTTAATAGCTCTAACCACCTCATTTGCCTCAAGTTCATATCCTTTTGCATAAACAAGTGCTGCAAACTCCGATGATCTGTGATACCTCAAGAGACACGCCGTAGAGATAGTGCCTCCAAATATTCAATGCGTGAATAGTTGTTGCCACCTCTAAATCATGTACTGGGTAGTTCTTCTCATGAGGCTTGAACTGATGCGAAAGTATAAGCAATCACTCTACCCTCTTGCATCAATACACACTCATTTCTAATCAGCGAAGCATCACAATAAACTATATATGAACCCGATGCTAAAGGAAAAACCAGAATTTGAGCTGTTGTCAAGGCAATCTTGAGCTTCTGAAAGCTCTCCTCAAACTCATTGGACCACCTAAATGGGGCACTCTTCTGAGTCAATCAGGTCAAATGAGTTGCGATGGATGAAAACCCCTCTACGAAACGGCGATCACAATCGGCTAAACCTGGAAAATTCTAGATCTCAGTAGCAGAAAACAATCTGGGCGAACTCTGAACTGCTTCCACCATCTTCAGATCCACCTTAATCCCCTAGCTAGACACCACATGACCCAAAAATGCCACTGAATCAAGCCAAAACTCGCAATTGGAGAATTTAGCATATAGCTTCTTCTCCCTCAAGGACTGGAGCATGATCCTCAACTGCTGTTCATGATCCTCCTAGTTGCGAGAATAAAATAATATGTCAACCCAAATGACATCACTAAAAACTCATAGTGACCATAGCGAGTCTTGAAGGCCGTTTTAGGAATGTCAGAATCTCGAATCTTCAACTGATGGTACGCCAACTTTCAATCGATATTCGAGAATACCCGAGTATGCTGAAGCTGGTTGAACAGATCATCAATATACAGTAGTGGGTACTTGTTCTTGACTATAACCTTTTTCAGCTGCCTATAATCAATACACATTCTCATAGAGCCATCTTTCTTCTTCATAAATAGAAATGGAGCACCCCAAGCGGGACACTCAGTCGGATGAAACCCTTATCAAGCAACTCTCGAAGTTGTTCCTTTAATTCCTTTAACTCTATTGCTGCCATACGATATGGTGGAATAGAAATGTGAGTTCCCGGCACTAGGTCAATACCAAAATCGATATCCTTCCTATCAGGTGGTATGCTTGGTACGTTTGTTGGAAACACATATGGGAAATCTCTCACTACCAAAACTGACGAGACGGTAGGAGTACCAGGATTAACATCCCATACGAAGGCTAGATAAGATTCACACCCCTTTTCAAACATGTGTTGCGCCTTTAGAAAGGCCACCACTCTGCTAGGAATATAATCCAATGTACCCCTCCACTCCAACCGCGGTAACCCTTGCATAGCCAATGTCATGATCTTGGCGTGAGAGTCCATAATAGCATGATAAGATGACAACCAATCCATGCTCAATATCACATCAAAGTATACCATGCTGATTAGTAGAAGGTCAACTCTGGTCTCACAACCCCCGCTAGTGACCAAACACGACTGATTAACACGGTCTAAATTAATAGAATCTTCCATAGGCGTAGATACATAGATATATCCACAAAAACAATCACGAGATATATCCAAATAAGTGGAACCCGGATCAAATAAACTGATGATGCCCTATGATAGACCGAAAAAATACATGTGATGACAACACTGAGCGACCGCCTCCGTCCTACTGGGAAATGCATAGAAACGGGCCTGGCCTCCCCCTCTAGGGCGACCTCTTCCCGCCTGATCTCCACCCCTAGCTGGGGGTGTAGGTAGAGCGGCAACTATAGCAGCAACTGTAGTCCGTGAACCTTAGGGACCTTCTGAAATCCATGGAGCCTGTATAGTCCGTGGAGGTGCACCCCTCCTAAGTATGGGACAGTCCCTCACCATATGTCTGGTATCCCCACACTCAAAACAACCTCATAGTAGGCGTAGATGCTCGGACCCGGTCGACTAGATTGACCACTTAAGGAACCCCGTGAAGGAGGTGCACTAGTGTCACGCCACAATGCCGTGTGGGTCGACATCACACCATATCTCGCTAACAATAATCTCATCCCATATAAGGGAATACATCTCAACACATCAATCTCATCCCATGTAAGGGGAAACAATCTCAATTATGCCTACATCAGCACGTTTAGCTTCGGGGTTAGGTTATTTCGACCTACCCTTCCTCGGTGGCTAATCGATACTCCTAAAGAATTTACTATTAAAAGAATTTACCACTTATTTTGTAATCTTTTGCATATCATTTATTTCATTGGCACCAAAGGCAATGACACAATATCATTCTTGGCACGTTGGCCGTACATCATATTTCATGTTCTCTTCTTTCACTTTCAAATATCGTCATGGATAATCAACAACAAGGCCTTTGAAATTAAGACTTTAAACGCATATTTGAGCAATTTAGGGTCTTAGGCACATGTGATGTCTTACACAATTTGACATGATAGCTTTGATTAGAATCACGTTTTTAAATCATAAAATAATAACGCACAGATCATACTTAAACCACATTCTCAATCAGTAACTCAACATAACAAGAATCTTTGGAATACATATTGAAAGCATATTTATTTTGACACAAGGCTTATTTGGAATAATCAATTTATAATAAGCATCATGGGACTTACAAGGCCATTGTGGGGTTCCTAAAAGATGAGTTTAGCCAACATACCTTACTTTGAGCTTTCGTTAATTCACTACACAGTTCTAGAATCCTGGCAACATTGATCTACTTAGAGACACAACAACATTGAACACGAATTAGGAAGGAGTTAATGATTCTAGCTTATTTGAGTCTTTTATCCAATATTAGGTGGCCATTATGATCTCAAGGTCCTCCTCTGATGGATTCCTCTATTTCACTATCCAAAATCTACCCAATTCAGCTCAACAATCTCCCCTCCACCCTAGATAGTACATGCATGCGAAATGAACAACTCCCACACCAAAGAATTGCTTGGCTTATTACCAATTTTCAGTCAAATCTCGAAATTGAAGGTTAGGGCTAGAACCTTACCTTTTGGTTGAAGACCCTGTGAGCTACCCTAGAGAATTCTTCAAGGCTTGAGCAAAGATTGATGAACAAGTGACTTAGAAATTCCTTTTCTCACTCTAGACCACCTTCCTCTCTCTAAAATATAAGTTTGAACCTTCTAAAATTATCCCTAAGACTGTTTTATAAGAATGGGGTTGGGTTCAAAAATTAAAAAAAATGAAGCCCCGATGTAGATCAGTAGTCGCATTTGCGACCACATAACGCTTCTGTGGTCGGCCAAATGAACCGCATAATGGCCCTACGGAATTGGGCACTTCTGCCTCACTCTACAATCCGTCCGTGGTCGCATAATGAGCCGTAAAACTTCCCTCCAGAGATTTTTTTCTGCTGGGTCTGTGATGGGTTATGCGGCTCGCAAAATAGTTATGCGGCCACATAATGAACCGCATAATGATCCAAAAATTTGTCCAAGTTTCTACTTCAATCTACGGCAGATCTGTGGTCCACATATCAGTTCTGCGATTGCAAAATGGACCGCAGATATGCTTGCATTTCTAAAAGTTTTCTTCAACTCCCCAACGCACTGTTCAACCTAAAAAGTCTTAACCGCGGATCATCGACACATAAGTCTCGTTCGGCACCAAGAAACCCCGGGTTTTAGGTAAAATTTACGTGGCCTTACATCCTCTCTCGCTTAAGATCATTTTTCCTCGATTGAGGGCCAAAATACGCCATTAGATACCAATATGACTCAGCTGCTATAACATACACCAACAGTTCCAAGCTTTTGACTAACTCCCCAAATTTTAAAACTATTCGCCAGTGTTTTCCCTATAACTGGGCCTATCCACCTGTCAGAGAATCCCAGAAACCAACCCTAACAACATATACATGAACCAGCGACGCAACATAACATAAAAACAACGGCAACCCTGGCCTCACAAGCAGTATATCACCATAAAGGACACCCTTAATATCAACTATACAAATGATACATAATTCATAGAAGGTAAACTCTTAGCATTTTCATAGAACACAGCTTTATAAATATATGGTTATTCAAACAAATGAGGATATTTATTCTTCATTTCTTCCTCGGCCTCCCAGGTAGACTCTTCAACATGCTGGTTCCGCTAAAGTACTTTTACGGAGGCAATTTCTTTATTTCTCAACTTACGAACTTGCCTATCAAGAATGGCAACTGGAATTTCTTCATAAGTCAATTCCTCGTTAACCTCAATAGCCTCAGCTGGAACAATAAGCTATGATCTCCAACCACTTTATTCAACATGGATACGCGAAACACCAGGTGCACTAAAGACATCACTGGAGGTAGTTCAAGCTTGTAAGCCACCCAACCAATCCTCTGAATGATTATGTATGGTCCGACATACCTCGGACTCAACTTCCCTTTCTTACCAAACGGCATTATACCCTTCATGGGGGAAACTTCCAAGAATACCCAATCATCCTCTTTAAACTCCAAATCCCCATGACGCACATCCGAATATGACTTTTGACGACTCTGAGCAGTTTTCAACCGTTTTGTAATGATCTTAACCTTCTCCATCGCCTGATGCATGAGGTCTGGTCCTATCATCTCCCCTTTCCCAATTTTGAACCATCCAATGAGAGATCTACATCCTACCATATAGAGCCTCGAACGATGCCATCTGAATGCTAGCACGATAACTATTAACAGGCAAATTCAATGAGCGGTAAATGATAATCCCAGCTACCTTTGAAGTTGAGAACACAAGCACACTACATATCCTCGAGCGTCTAAATAGTCCGTTCTGCTTGCCCGTCGGTCTATGGATGGAAAGTTGTACTAAGATTTACCTGTGTACCCAATTGCTAAATTTTCTTCCAAAAGTTAGCTATGAAATGTGCCCCACGATAAAAAATGATGAAAATTGGATTGCCATGCAGCCTGACGATTTTCTTGATATACAACTGAGCATACTGTTCCGCTGTGTCAGTAGCCTTAACAAGTAAAAAGCATGCTGATTTTTTGAGTCGATTCACAATCACCAAAATCGAGTCGAACTTGTGAGGAGTGCGAGGTAGTCCTACCACGAAGTCCATATTGACCATCTCCCATTTCCACATCAGAATTTCAATGGTCTGTGCTAACCTACCAAGCCTTTGGTGTTCGGCCTTCACTTGCTGACAATTTGGACATCCTGCCACAAAGTCCACTACATTCTTCTTCATATCATTCCACCAGTAGACTTCCTTAAGATCATGGTACATCTTTGTAGAGCCCGGGTGCACGGAATACCTAGAAGTGTGAGCCTTGATCATGAATCTTTCCCGGAGATCATCCACATTTGGAACACATAATCGCCCTTGGTACCTTAGTGTACCATCATCCATGCCAAGAGAAAAGGCCATGGTCTTATATTTATGAATCCCATCCTTCAATTGTACCAATAATGGGTCATTGTATTGCTTTTCCTTGACTTCCAAAACAAGCGATGATTCAGCCCTATTTTGCACAATCACTCCTCCTTCACTTGAATCCGCAAGATGAACTCCCAAACTATCCAACCGATGAACCTCCATGGCCAACGGCCTTTGAAATACCTCCAAGTGAGCCAAACTGCCCATAAATTTCCGGCTAAGTGCATCTGCCACAACATTAGCCTTCCTCGGATAATACAGGATATCGATATCGTAATCCTTGAGTAACTCAAGCCATCTTCTCTACCTCAGATTCAATTCCTTCTATTTGAAAGTGTATGGTAGGCTCTTATGGTCCGTGAGTATATCCACATGGACCCCATACAGATAATGACGCCAAATTTTCAATGAAAATACCACCGTCGCAAGCTCTAAATCATGTGTTGGATCGTTCTTTTCATAATTCTTGAGTTGCCTAGAAGCATAAGCTATCACATTGCCCTGTTGCATTAATAAACACCCAAGTCCGATTCTTGAAGCATCACAATATACCACAAACCCATTTGTACTGTCTGGTAGAGTCAACACTTGTGCCGTAGTCAATCTTGATTTCAACTTCTGGAAGCTCCTTTCACAAGCATCTGACCATTGGAACTTAACCGCCTTCTACGTCAATTTAGTCAACGGAGAGGCAAGGGTAGAGAACCCCTCCACAAACTTCCTATAATATCCAGCTAAGCCCAATAAACTTCGAATCTCAGTTGGGGTAGTAGGTTTAGACCGATTTTTCACCACTGAAATCTTCTGAGGGCCGACCTTAATTCCTTATCTGAAGACAACATGACCCAAGAATGTTACAGATTCAAGCCAAAATTCACATTTCGAAAACTTTGCATACAATTGGTGCTGATATAGAGTTTGTAGAACTGCCCTGAGATGATCGGCGTGGTCCTCTCGACTTCGCGAATATACAAGGATATCGTCAATAAACACTAACACAAAAGAGTCGAGGAACGGCTTCAAAACTCGGTTCATAAGATCCATGAAAGTCGCCGGGACATTTGTTTGCCCAAAGGACATTACCAAAAATTCAAAGTGCCCATACCGGGTCATAAAAGCTGTTTTGGGAATATTCTGCACCCTGATCTTCAATTGGTGATACCTGGATCTTAAATGGATCTTGGAGAAGTAATTAGCACCTTGCAAATGGTCAAACAAGTCATTTATCCTTGGCAGTAGGTACTTATTTCTTATTGTAACCTTGTTGAGCTACCGATATTCAATACACATTCTTAGTGATCCATCCTTCTTTCTTACAAAATGGAACCAGTGCGCCCCAAGGCGGCACACTTGGCTGAATGAAACCTTTCCCTAATTTTTCCTTTAGGTCCTTCAATTCTGTTGGTTCCATTCTGTAGGGTGGAATAAATATAGTTTGTGTTCCTGGTATCACATCAATCCCAAAATCAATTTCCCTGTCTAGTGGAATCTCAGGGAGCTCATCCGGAAAGACCTCTGGAAATTCATTCACAACCGGCACAGTTTCAAGTGTAGGTGCCTCAACATCGGTGTCCGTAACTAGACCAAAAGGTAAATACACCCCTTGTTAATCATCTTTGTGGACTTAAGGTAAATCATAGACCTATCCTTCGGCACCACATCATCCCCCTTCCATTCAATCACTCACTCATTTGGAAATTCAAACCTAACAGTTCTGGTTTGACAGTCAAGCTTGGCAAAATATGAATAAAGCCAATCCATCCCCATTATTACATCAAAATCAACTATCCCCAATTCAATGAGATCGGCCATGGTGTCCTGACCACGCACCGTGACAACACAATTCCTATAAACCCGTACTGCCCGAACTCTATGCACCACCCCTAGCTGCACCGCGCCCTGTGGGTGCTGGGGTGCCTCGAGTTGGAGAAGGTGCTGCAGATGTAGTAGCTGCAGAACTGGCTGGCTGTGCTGCACCCCTGCCCATGCTCTGGTGAGTCGAACGACAATCCCTCTGAATGTGACCCCTCATACCACGCCCGTAGCATATGGGTTGGTCCATGAAGCAGGCCCCAAAGTGCATCTTCCTGCACCTAGGGTATGGGGGCCTCCACTGCTGCTGAAATCTCCCACCAGACCGACCCTGCTGGTAGGATCCCCTGTTGCCCTGGCTTGGGCCTAAAACGGCTCCCCTATTGCTGACTAGGCCCCGATGGTTGTGCACTGACTGAAGACGGAGCAAAAATCTGTAATGGCCCTTATGACCCTCCCCTGAACGCTGACCTACCACCACCACCACCACCAGAAGAAGAACCACTAAAGTTACCCGCTGACCGGGCCTTGTTGCTACTCTCTCGCTCCATTCTATTCTTCAATGTGCGGATCTCTGTGGCTTGAGCAAATGCCACCATCTTACCATAATTCATATCAGAATTCAAGGCGGCTGTAGCAGCCTCATAAATAATCTAGGGGCTAAGGCCATGCACAAACCGGCGCACTCCAGCGCTCATAGTGGGCAACATGTAGATGGCATATTTGGACAGCTGTGTGAATCTCATACGATACTCCCACACACTCATGCTACCTTGCTTCAGGCTCTCAAATATGGAGGCACAGGTTGCCTTAGTCTCGGCAGGCAAGAAATAATCAATGAAAGCATCGGCAAACTCACTCCACCTTGCCGGAGGGCTCCCCTCCTCATGGGAGTCCTCCCATATTTCAAACCAAGAATAGGCCACCCCTTTCAAGTGGTAGGAGGCAAAACTCCATTCCCTCCGTCTCAGTAGCATGCATAACTCGGAGGGTCTTGTGCATCTCGTAAATAAAGTCCTGGGGGTCCTCCTCAGGATCAGCACCTGAGAACACTGGGGATCCAAATGGAGAAACCTGTTCACCCTAGAACTAGTGTAATCCCCTGGCTGTCTAGAAGAAGTGGGTGCAACATTTGACCTCTGGGCCTGCGAAGCCACTATCTGAGCAGACATCTATATGGCTCCCCTAAGATCCCCATGAGATACACCGAGACTAGAAGCTGGGGCTGGAGGTGGAATTGGAATATCAATTGGAGGGATCGTTACACCCCCAGTAGGTGTAGGGACAGGCACAGATTGATCAGGTGCAGTATAATTAGGCAGTGTAGTAGTCGGGGGAATATTCTCACCCCTCGGGTGATCACCCGCATCATCAAGTAAACTATCCACTACCACTGCTGGGGTGGCATTGAATCCTTGGCCAGTTCTTGCTTTCTTCCTAGGCGCCATATCACATACTGAAAATTAAAGCAACGCACACGTTAAAGGAGGAACAGTCTTACAATCAGCTTTATCGCACGATCTAGAACATCAAAGAAGGGTACTATTGCTAAATGCCCAAGTAGCCTCCAATTATAGATGTGGTCGATAACACACCGATAAAAAGGACATTGCTAGACACGGCTCGAGACATCCTAGGACACTTTAAAATCTTAGGCTATGATACCAAGCTTGTCACTCCCCGACCATGGGGAGCGCGACCGGCGCTCAACCGAGATACCCCGACCAAGTAAGCATGTACAATACCTTCTACCCAACTCGCCCATGAATAAAGAGAAGATACATTTATATCACTATCCATTCGTAGTTAAAGTGGGTCAGATGCTACCATTACAATAAGTTTAGTTCATCCTTTCTAACACAAGATACAACCCACACTATGTCTATGGAACCTCTAACAAAAATAAAAGAGAGCTATGACAGTGCCGGCAACAAGGCCCCGGCTATACCTCAAACACTATGTACAAAGGACAAGAGATACAGGACCTCGAAATAAAGTGGGTCTCACCAAGTCAGCTGAGGAGAGGGTGTGCTGCTATCACTGATCAATACCACCTGCCATGTAATCACCTGCATCCATTACAGATGCAGCTCACCCAGTAAAAGGGACGTTAGTACATATCGAATAGTACTAGTATGTAAAACTGAACACCCTCTTAGTAGAACGAGTAGTAGCGAACGGAGAAGGAAACAGGAAATCAATAAGAGAATCAAACAGTATCAAGGTGTCAAGTTAGGGGAAAGGCAAATTTCAAGTAAGTTCCAATCTTTTTAAGTTGGGAGATCTGTAGCACCCTACACCACCGTGTTTTAGTATGAAGTCCGATCTCAGCCCGACCGACTAAGCCTTCTTACTCGAAGACATCCACTCACAATACCACCATGTGCGCGGCATGGTGTCTGATCTCAGCCTGATCGGCTAAGTCATCTCGCCACAATGCCATGTTGGTAGACATCACATCATATCTCGTTAGCAAAATCTCATCTCATATAAGGGAAAACAGCTCAACACATCAATCTCATCCCATATAAGGGAAAACAATCTCATCACATTAACACGGGCATTTACCCCTCAATCACGCTTGTAGCTTCGGAGTTAGGTTATTTCGACCTACCCTTCCTCGGTGGCTAATCGATACACACAAAGCATTTAATATTAAAAGGATGTACCATTTATTTCGTAATCTTTTACATATCATTTATTTCATTGGCACCAGTGGCCATGACCTAATATCATTCTTGGCACATTGGCCACACATCATATTTCATGTTCTCTTTCAATTTCAAATATCACCATGGATAATCAACAACAAGGTCTTTGAAATTAAGACTTTAAACACATATTTGAGCAATTTAGGGTCTTAGGCATATGTGATTTCTTACAGAATTTGACATGATAACTTTCATTAGAATCACATTTTTAAATCATAACATAATAACATACAGCCCATATATAAACCCCATTCTCAATCAGTAACACAACATAACAAGAATCTTTGGAATATATTGAACGCATATTTATTTTGACATGAGGCTTATTAGGAATAATCAATTTATAATGAGCATCACAGGACTCACAAGGCCATTGTGGCGTTCAATTCTAAAAGAGGAGTTTAGCCAACATACCTTTCTTTGAGCTTTTCTTAATTCACTACACAGTTCCGGGATCCTAGCAACTTTGATCTATTTAGAGACACAGCAACTTTGAACACGAATTCGGAAGGAGTTCATGATTCTAGCTCATTGAGCATTTTATCAAACACTAGGTGGCCATTTTGATGTCAAGGTCTTCCTATGGTGGATTCCTCTATTTCACTACCCAAAATCTACCCAATTGAGCTCAACGATCTCCCCACAACCCAAGATAGTACATGCATGCATAATGAACAACTCTCACACCCAAGAATTGTTTGGCTTATTACCTATTTTCAGTCAAATCTCGAAATGGAAGGCTAGGGCTAGAACCTTACCTTTTGGTTGAAGACCTTGTGAGTTACCCAAGAGAATTCTTCAAGGCTTGAGCAAAGATTGATGAGCAAGTGACTTTGAAATACCTTTTCTCACTCTAGACCACCTTCCTCTCTCTAAAATATAAGTTTGAACCTTCTAAAATGATCCCTAAGACTGTTTTATAAGAATGGGGTCGAGTTCAAAAATTAGAAAAAATGAAGCCCCGAGCTTCTGGTCTGCGGTCCGCAAACCTATTCTGCGGTCGCATAATACGCTGCAGAACTTCCCTTCAGAAATATTTTGTGCTGGGTCTGAGATGGGTTATGCTGCTCGCAAAATGATTGTGCGGCCGCATAATGGACCGCATAATTATCCAAAAAAATTTCCAAGTTTCTGCTTCAATCTGCAGCAGATCTGCCGTTCGAGGATCAGTTCTGTGGTCGCAGTATGGACCGCAAAAACACATTGCACTTCCAAAAATTTTCTTCAACTCCCCAATGCACTATTCAGCCCAAAAAGTCCTAACCGCGGATCGTCAACACATAATTCTACTTCGGCACCACGAAACCCCGATTTTAGGTAAACCTTTATGGGGCCTTACATCCTTCCCGCTTAAGATCATTCGTTCTCGAATGAGGGCCAAAATCCGCCATTATAAACCAATGTGACTCAGCTGCTATAACACACACCAACAGTTCCAAACTTTTGACTAACTCCCCAAATTTTCAAACTTTTCGCCAGAGTTTCCCCTGTAACTGGGCATATCCACCTGTCAGAGAATCCTAGAAACCAACCCTAACAACATATACATGAACCAATGATGCAACATAACATAAAAACAACGGCAACCGTGGCCTCACGAGCAGTATATCACCAAAAAGGAACACCCTTAATATCAATTGTACAAATGATACATAATTCATAAAAGGTAAACTCTTAGCATTTTCATAGAACACAACTTTATAAATACATGGTTATTCAAACAAATGGGGGTATTTCTTCTTCATTTCTTCCTCGGCCTCCCAAGTGGCCTCTTTAACCTGCTGGTTCCGCCATAGTACTTTCACGCAGACAATGTCTTTATTTCTCAGCTTACGGACTTGCCTATCAAGTATGAGGGTAGTTCAAGCTTGTAAGCAACCCGACCAATCCTCTGAATGATTATGCACGGTCCAACAAACCTCGGACTCAACTTCCTTTTCTTTTCAAACCACATTATACCCTTCATAATGGAAACCGTATTCTACAATCATCAACACATAAGTCTACTTCGGCACCACGAAACCCCAGGTTTAGGTAATATATTATGGGGCCTTACAACTAGAATGTGGTTGTGCATAATGGGATACCTGAGACCTCGAAATAGCTGGAGCACTAGGAGTAGCTAAAAGTGATGAATGAATAAGTCGACTCACATAACCTCAGCCATGAAGAGCAGAAACTGCAGCGCGGGCACCACTAAATCCTCCAGAATCTGGGGCCTCTTGGCCTCCCTATCCTCCCTCTCCTGGCCACGCATACTCTCCATCCTCTAAGTATCTCCACAACCTTTTGAAATGGATATTCGTCTCCTAATCCCGAGCCATACTAAATCTAAGACCATAACTGAGCCCTTCGATGAATCTGTGGACTCGCTCCTTGACTTGAAAAACCAAAGCGAACCTGATGGCATACTCGAACTCTAGCGCAACTACTCGAACTCTATGCGCCATGCATCTCGGAGGGTCTAGGGAACAAACGCCTTGTAAACATATCTGAAAAATGAGCCCAAGTTGGTGGCACCGCATTAACTGGCCTAACCTCCTCATAAGCCTGCCACCACCTATACGCTACCCTTGACCGCTGAAAAGTAGTAAAGGCCACTCCGTTCACCTTCAAAATGCCCAGGGTGCGGAGAATATGGTGGCACTTGTCTATAAAACCCTATGAATCCTCAGTAACTGCACCAATGTAAGTAGGAGCAACATACTCTTGAATCTCTCAAGTCTTCTGTGCTTCTCCTCATATGTCTCTAGCCTGACCTCAGGCTGAACCGGAATAATGAGATGCGCTGGCATAAAACCCTAAACCTGATCAACATGGACCCACTGCTTTGAAGTAAGTGCTGCGGGAGTCTGAGCTCCTCCCCTAGCCTGAGATGCAGTTGGTGCGACCAGGATCAATTTCGCTTGAGCAAAACTGCCGAACATGCTCAGAAAATATGCTAGGTTCTCCTGGAGTCCAGGGGTAACAACAGGCGTCTCGGGTACCAGTACCTATCCCCCAATTGGAGTTACTCGTGGCTCCTTAGTCGCTGCTCGGGCAGGTGCTCTAGCTATAGCATGTGCTCCTCCTCGGCCTCTAACTCAGCCCCGGCCTATTGCGGCTCTAGCAGGGAACGCAGGTTTCTGATCATCTGATTTAGCAGTACATGTCCTCACCATCTGTAAGAGAATAAAAAGACAAAGCCTCGGATTTCGAAATCAACATATCTGCACGATAAGGAATCAAAGAAATGGAATTTTCCTAACAGCTCAGTATCCCCTCGAAGATAAGTATAGACTTCTTTGTACCGATCCGCAAGACTCTACTATACTTGCTTATGACTTATAGCACCTATGAACCTAGCGCTCTAATACCAACTTGTCACGACCCCAAAATCCCACCTTAGGTAGTCGTGATGGAACCTAGTCTCTAAAACTATGTAAGCCTAACAAACATTGAGAATCTAGCAGAAGTAACGATAAAAATATTAAATTAAACTGATAAATCTCATAATAAAACCAAAATAGAATAACAATCACATCATCCCCAAAGCCGGTGAAACTAAGTCATAAGCTCTAAAGAAATACACTAGTAGTCTCAGAATACAATACTATTTGATATGAAGATAAACAGTAGTGAAGGCAATAACATAAGGTGACTCTGAGGCCTACGAGCGTCAAGCAGGTATACTTAAAGTCTCAAAAATATCCGGGTCAACTCACTGGCGTTCGACCAAGCAAAAGTGCTTGAATTTATACAAAAATGTGCTGAAGCATAGCATGAGTACACCACAACGGTATCCAGTAAGTATCAAACCTTACCTTGGTAGAGTAGTAACGAGGTGAGGTCGTGACACCTACTAGACATAGAACACTGAATAATATATTAATTTTATCTAATAACGGAAAGCAAGGAAATAAATGACAACAAAATAGTATGATGATATAAAGCTAACAACGGAAATTAAGGCAATAAAGGACAACAAATAATGAACATATGATACGAACAACAAGTGATCAAGTACAGTCAAAATACAAGTAAAATGAATTAAGGAAAGATAATAACCGTTCAAATCAACAAGCCTTTTATATATATAATGTACAACAAGAATCACAACCGAGGTACCTCACCACATATTCACATCTCACAAGCCAAAATCACAATCTTCCTTATATCGCCGCGTGAGCCTTGCATATATTTTAAGAATATTTTTTTTGAAACAATTACACGTGCTTTAGCCCCCTTAACTAACCGCGTGGCTTCAAGTAATTCCCTTACCAATAAAGACTAAATATCGTCGAACAATGCAACAAAAACCAATTAAAATTAATAAAGCTATTATTGTTATTCAATTCCCCAAAAGTCAACAAAAGTAAACCTCAGAGCCGCCCGGTCAAAATCCCAGTTCAAGGATAGATCTCGCCTACCCATAACCCAATGAGTCCACATATGCATTTTATTTTCAAATCCGAGTCCAGTTCGACTCTCAAATCCCAAATTTTAATTTTTCAAAACATAGATAAAATTTCCAAAATTTCTCTTAGCTTCTCATGAGTTTAATGTTAAATATTATACAAAATCATGTAATATAATTTAAAATTGATTAGAATCACTTTCCCAATGGTTGTATGTAAAAATCCCCTCTTCAAATCGCCTCCTACCTAGTCTAGGGTTTAAAAATATAAAAAATGAGACTTCGTCCTGTCTTCCTAGCCCTTTTGTTCAGGTGCAGAAGTTGCAATTGCGGCCCTGGGTTCATAATTGCGAACCCTCGCAAATTCGAATAAGGACTCGCAAATGCAGGGCCTGACAACCAGGAGGAATGTCGCAAATGTGACACTGACTTCGGATTTGTGAAGTTTGTCCTTCTCGCAAATGCGAACCTACCCTACCCAGGCCTATCTTCACAACTGCGAATAAGGCATCACAAATGTGATACCTTCCCCCCTACTATCCACTTTGCAATTGTGATGTTAGTGCTCGCAGTTGCATAACTAGAGCACCAGCATACCAACAACCTAAATTGAGTTCAATCCTATCGCAAACTCACCCGAGCCCCGGGGTTCTACACAAAATATCCACATAAGTCTAAAAATATTATACGAACTCGCTCACACGATAAAAATACCAACATAACATCAGGAACCAAGAATTGGACATCAAAACGCATGAAATTCTGAAGAAAACTCAAGAACCTCTAGAATAACAACCATGCGTCCGAATCCTATCAAACCAACTTCGAATAACACGAAATTTAAAGATAAGTTAAAAATAGCAAAATGGACCTATTCAAAGTCCCAATGCCAAATTTCAAACCCGATAGCCATATAGTCAACCTATGGTCAAACTTAGAAAAATTTCTAAACCTCAAATTGTCAACTTTCGACAAAACAAGTCAATGAAATCTAGGGACCTTCTAATTCCATTCCGGGCATATTCCTAAGTCCACAATCATGGTAGAAATCTATCAAAGCCATTAAAATACCGTTCCCGGTTCGTTTTTACAAAAGTAAAAACTCGGTTAATATTTCCAACTTAAGCTTCTAAACTAAGAGCCAAAGGGTCCAAATCATTCTAAAACTTTCCTAAAACGAAACTAACCATCCCCTCAAGTTATAAAACTATAAATACACATACATGAAGCTTTAAAGGATAAAACGGGACTCAAATACCCAAAATAACCGGTCACGTCATTACAGGATATCAAGATGGTCGCCACCGAGCAAGTTAGACTCTTGGTAGCGTGAATCAAATATTGAACCGTCGAACTGAAAACAACTTAAGCTTCTCGTATCAACAAGGCAATGTCGAAATGTCTCTTGCATCGAGTAGCCACTCAACTATAAGAGCACCTCAACATCCATGGCTTTTGTAAAAGTTCCAAATGATATTTTTTGATGAGACAACATGAAGGTTCCAACCAGCACCTCGAAGGTCCGGGGTTGGTTTGGCAACAAAGCTCGCCGTTGGGAACTACCATTAGTGGCATAAAAGAAAAAGGTCTTAGAAAGTTTTCATCCAACTCCGATGAGATCTCCGCCACATTCTCACAATGAGTTTTCCGGACTAGTCCGCTGAATGGTTAAAGCACCTTTCCTAGTAAAGGGGCAAATTCATAAGTTCTTTTCCTGCTACATCCGGAACACTGCCGGTGGTAGTGGTTTACTGGTCTTTTGGGATCAAAAAGAATGTTGGAGAAGAAAATAAAAGATGTCGTAATTGGTAAAATTTTTAGCAATTTTTCCGGCCGTACTTGTTTTTAAACCGTGTAAGGTAAGATTTTCTTTTTATCTATGGTGCGGCTGAGCTTGAAGGGACTATTATAGGCAGAGCCAAGGTTAGGATTTTTGTTTCTTGATTCACAAAACTAAATAGCATTATAACTGTTCTGACTTCCCTGCCATGGTCAAACTTGTGGTGGCATAGGGGTTGCTATAAAATTGTAAAGCGAGTTTTGCATTTTTCAAATGAAGAAAAAAAAGATAGAGAATTACTGGAAAGTTTACGTTGAGATAGGAGATTTTGGGTTCTTGGTCAACAAGTTTCATGTGACGAGACAAGGAGAGAATGTGATGTTGTTGTTTTGGATTAGAACGGATTAGAAAGCCTAGCCATCTTATGCTTAGTGGGCTGTTCGTTTGTTGTTTATTTGGGCTAAGTGGATTGATGGAGGAAAATTAAATGGGCTTTGAATCTTAAAAGGTTCTTGTAGTTTTTGGATTTCATTGGCCCGAAAATACAAGGTCTTTTGGACTTGTTTGGTGTTAACAATCCTTCTTTCTTAGTATCTTATTAGTCTTCCAACTTGAATAAAATATTTAATAACCATAATGTTATATGTCAAAAGTAACATATTAATATTAAGTAAATACCTTATTTATTTAATATGCCTTTACAAATTTATAATTGCTAGCATTTGCAAAAACTAGTTATTAAAAATATTATACAATTATTAAAACTTTATAAAATATGTAGCATTAAGGAAATATTATTACTTGATTAAATAAAGAAAAGTGATATGCTTTTTGCAAAAGATAATGATAATTAGCATGATAATGATGATGATGAGAATGATAATAATAATAATAACGATAGTAATATTAACAATAATGTAGTAGTAGTAGTAGTAGTAGTAGTAGTAGTAATACTAATAATAAAAATAATAATAATAATAATAATAATAGTATAAAAATTGTAAAATAACTATTCTTAAATTATTAGTAATTTTAGAAGCTCAAGAAAGTAATTTAGGAAAAGAAAGGGCCAAAGCTAGGTGTCAACATATTGCCTCCCTTTGATTGGAGACAATATAAGAGTCTTTGGGTAAAGAAATTGATGCCATATTCAATTTTCCATGACTTTGATAGAGTAGGAACGAAGGACATATAGTGGAGAACAGAGGTGATTTTGAAGATCGTGGCCAAGCTTTGATTTTTGAGTTGCCTAAACATCTCAAGTTTCATGAGAATCAAGCCATATGTAGTCATAGAGAAGAGACATCGATGTTGATGTTGCTTTTTCCTCAATGTCGGATTATTCTAAAATTGGGATATTGAACGGAAGAGTTGTTAGATCATTGAGAGTTATTTATAATTGTGGAGAGAATGTGATTGGCATGTGATCTGTTTATTGATACGACCAAACTCATATAATTTCCTATTTCCCTTTGATTGTGCATATCAGGTCGAGTGTCATTCTAGAAGTGTGATTGAGAGAGAGAAAGTAAGTGATAACAGGCATTCAAGGATGGGAAAAGGGGCTTCCAACCTCCCAATTATGAATTTGGCATGCTACACACCCTTAAGTAAGATTTTACATGAACATAGTTTGTTGTAACAACCCGGCCGGTTATTCTATGTATTTGACCCCCGTTCTCCTATTTAATTCTTCCCGTATACTTCTTTATTATTTTGTGACATGCGGGGATGGTTGGTTTGGTTTTGGGAAGGTATTTGGAGTGAATTGGAATAATTATTTCTAAGGTTGGAAGCTTAAGTATTAAGAGCTTATCGAGGTTTGAACTTTGTATAAACGACCTCAAAATGGTATTTTTATGGTTCCAATAGGTTCATATGGTGATTACAAACTTAGGCGTATGTACGGACTTGCATTTGGAGGTTCGTACGTTGATTTGGCTCGAATTGGCGAAAGTTGAAAAGCTAAAGGTTTGGAAGGTTTATAGGTTTAATTGGGAGTTGATTTTGATGATACCGAGATTGGATTATTGTTGCGGGGGTTACAATATGTTCGTTATATCACTTGGGACTTTTCTGGAAAATCTGAGGTTTTTCCGAGTTGGTTAGACATGGTTCAACATGAGTTTTGAAAATTTGAAGTTGATGTAACGACCCAGCCGGTTGTTTTGAGTATTTTTTCCACATTCCCCTATTTACTGCCTCCTCAATGTTATATTGTGGTTATGTGACTTGCCGGGGTGAATAGTTTAGGTATCGGGTGAGTATCATAGTGGTTAGGACAATTAGTCCCAAAGTTAGAAGCTTACATTGAAAGAGTTGCCGGAGTTTTATTTTTGTGTAGACAACTCCAGAATGGAGTTTTGATAGTTTCGATAGCTTTCGTACGGTGATTTCAGACTTAGGAGATTGTCCCGATATTGATATGGAGGTCCGTAGGTCATTTTAGCTTGAATTGGTGAAAGTTGGAAAGTTGAAGGTTTGGAAGATTGAGAAGTTTGACCGAGAGTTGACTTTATTGTATCAGTTCCGAATTTCGATTCCGGAAGTGGAAATAGGACTCTTTTTTCATTTATGACTTGTGTGAAAATTTTGAGTTCATTTGGAGTTGGTTTGGTATGTTTCGGCATTAGTTTTAGAAGTTGGAAGTTCATGGCTTCATTAGGCTTGAATTGATGTGCGATTTGTGGTATTTTTTTGTTTGATTTGATTTGACTCTTCGAGCGAGTTCGTATTATGTTTTTAGACTTGTTGGTATTTTCAGACGGGGTCCCGGGGGCCCCGAGTCTATTTCTGATGGAGTTCGGACCATTTATGCATGTGTTGAGGCTATTGGTTTTCTTTGCATCTGCTTTCCTTCATCGCCTTCGCGAAGGATATGCCACGATTGCATAGAGTCCTTAGTGATAGGTAGATTTTTACTCTTTGCATTTGCGGAGTTTGGGAAGCGATCGTAATGGTTGGGGTGCTTGTGCAGCACGAATGCGTGATTAGTATCGCGTTCGCATATAAGGAAGGAGAGGTTGTGGGGAGGCACCCATTGTTCATCGCGTTAGCGTAGCCTTGACCGCATTTGCGTAGCCTGAAGATCACTGGTCAACGCGGTCATGACTGAAGTCTCGCAATCGCGTATGAGGATTTTGTGAGCTGGTGAAATTTGTTCTCCGTGATCGCGGTTGCTTTTCCGCAATCGCGTAAGGTAATAACTGGGCAGCAAATATTTAATTTCCAAATCGAAGGGTAGAGTTATTTTTCATCTTTTTAGAATAAGAGCGATTTTGGGCGATTTTGGAAAAGATTTTCAAGGAGTTGATCGGGGTAAGTGATTCTAGAATCTATTATTCATGCAATGAAGATTTGGCGGCACTATTTGTACGGTGTCCCATCTGAGGTCTATACCGATCACCGGAGTCTCCAACATCTGTTCAAGTATAAAGATTTTAATTTGCGGCGGCGGAGATGGTTAGATTTGATTAAAGACTATGATATCATTATTCTGTATCATCCCGGAAAAGCCAATGTGGTGGCCGATGCCTTTAGTCGAATGGTAGAGAGGCCACTAGCCATTGATGTTCATGCCTTGGCCAATTAGTTTGTTAGATTGGATGTTTCAAAGCCCAGTCGAGTTCTTGCCTGCATGGTTTCTCGGTCTTCTTTATATGAGCGTATTAGAGAGCGTCAGTATGACAACCCCCATTTGCTTGTCCTTAAGGACACGGTATAGCACGGTGATGCCAAGGAGGTTTCAATTGGAGATGAAGGTGTGTTGCGGATGTACGGCTGGTTATGTGTGCCCTATGTGGATGGGTTACGTGAGTTGATTCTTTAGGAAGCCCACAGTTCGTGGTACTCCATTTATGTGGTGTCGCTAAGATGTATCAGGATTTGAGAATGCACTATTGGTGGAAGATAATGAATAAAGGCACAGTGGAATATGTAACTCGGTGCCTAAATTGTCAGTAGGCGAAGTATGAGCACCAGAGGCTAGGAGGTTTGCTTAAGAGACTTGAGATTCCCGAGTGGAAGTGGGAGCTTGTTGTCATGGACTTCATTGTTAGGTTTCCGCGGACTTGGGAGAAGACGTTGTATGGATGATTATGGATAGGTTGCCCAAATCGGCTAATTTCATTCTGGTGATGACTACCTATTCTTTAGAGCAACATGCTTAGATTAATTTTTGCGAGATTGTCCGACTTCATGGTGTGCCAGTATCCATTATCTCTAACCGGAGCATGTAGTTTACATCGCACTTCTGGAGACCCGTACAGCGTGAGTTAGGCCTTGAGTACAACATTCTAACCTCAGACGGACGGATAGTCCTAGTGCACCATTCAGATCTTAGAGGATATTGCTTCGTGCTTGTGTTATGGATTTCGGGGGTTCTTGGGATCAATTTTTGTTGCTTGCAGAGTTTGCCTACGACAACAGCTACCAGTAGAGTGTTCAGATGGCTCCTTATGAAGCCCTATATGGGAGGCGATGCCATTCTCCAGTTGGTTGGCTTGAGTTGGGTGAGGCTAGATTATTGGGTACAAATTTGGTACGAGATGCCTTGGAGAAGGTCAAGTTGATCCAGGATCGGCTTCGTACAACACAATCTAGGCAGAAGAGTTATACTGATCGGAAGGAAGGAGAGGTTGTGGGGAGGCTCGTGTTGTTTATCGCGTTCGCGTGACCTTGACCGCGATCGCGTAGCCGTAAGATCACTGGTCATCATGTTCGGATTGAATTCTCGTGATCGTGTATGAGGATTTTTTGAGCTGGTGACATTTGTTCTCCGCGATCGAGTTTGCTTTTCCGCAATCGCATACGGTAATAACTGGGCAGCATATATTTAACTTCCAAATCCAAGGTTAAGGTTATTTTTCATCTTTTGAGTTAGGGACCTCGATTTTGGGCGATTTTGGAAGATTTTTCAAGGAGTTGATCAGGGTAAGTGATCTTGACTCAGATTTGATAATATTACATGAATCCATCATTTTTTTTTATCATTTATTAAGTGTTTTGAGTTGAAAAATTTGGAGGATTTTGTGAAAACTTCCTAAGCTGTATTTTGCGGGTTTGAAGGTCGATTTGAGGTCGGATTTGAATAATTTTGGTGTGGTTAGACTCGTAATTAAATGAGTATTTGGATTTTGTAAATTTGGCCGGGTTCCAAGACGCGAGCCCGGGGTTGACTTTTTGATTTTTTTTAAAGATTTCAACTTTATTATCTAGAATAGTTTCATATAGTTTGTATTTATGGTATAAAGTTATATTGGCTAGATTCGAGCCGTTCGGAGTCAGATAATCGAATAAAAGGCTTACTAGTGGATTGAGTTAGCTTGTTTGAGGTAAGTGTCTTGCCTAATTTGTGTAGGAGAACTACCCCTTAGGATTTGGGTTGATTTTCCTATTTGTGATATGTGAAAGCCGTGTACGTAAGGTGACGAGTGGGTACACGGGCTATGTGTGGTATTTGGCCGGTTTAGGCTATTTGGACTCTTTTCATGCCTTTAATTGAATTATCATAGCATCTTTTATTTTTATTGTTATTCTACCCTTATATGTATTTATCTACCCTCACATGCCTTATTTGACATCATCAACACTTATTCCACATTTTGCTTGTTAACTGCTCTTATATGCTTTATTTGAAGTTATTGTCTTCCTTATTTTCCGTTAATTCTTTAATTATTGAACTATTTACTTGAAGTTGTTGTTTGCATGGTATAACTTCTTGTTGAATTATTTGTGTTGAAGTTGTAAAAGCGTGATTACATTGAGACAAAGTTGTTAATTGTTGGAACACCATTGTTGTTGAGCTATTCTTTTTTAGTTGCTATTATTGAGGCTCTTGTACACATTGTGGTTGAGCCTTGGGCTATTTATTGCGGAAACATTGGTATTGTTGATTCTTTTGGCAAGTTGTGGCATATGGGTACTTGTGGCTCGAGTTGTGGTTATGTTGTAATATTGAGGCGTATGTGGTGGTATAATGATAGGGGTTAATGTGCATGCGGCGGAATAAGGTGGGATTTATGTGCTTGTTGCTAGTAAGGGAATTACTTGAAGCCACGCATCGACATAAGGTGGGCTAAAGTGTGCGTAGCTATTTCGAGAAAACTGTTTTTAAAACTATCAAAATGTAAGGCTCACGTGGCGGTATAAGAAAAGATTGTGATTGTGATTGTGGAATGAGATTACGAGGCGGTACCTCGGTTGTGATTCTTATTGTTATCCCTCATTTAAGTCACTTGTATTTGTTCGAATTATTTTTTTGGTGTTTATATTATGTGTTTCTTCCTTGTTGCATTTATTGCTGTAAATTCAGTTGTAGTCTATCTTACTGTATTTCTTTGATTCTTCAATTGTTTTCTCGTTTCCATCCTTAGACCGTATTATATTTTGTGCAACTTATTTCTCTTATCTTAGTAGGTGTCTTCACCTGGCCTCGTCACTACTCTACCGAGGTTAGGCTTGATACTTATTGGGTACCATTGTGGTGTACTCATACTATGCTTCTTGAACATCTTTTTTTGCAGATCCAGGTACTTCATATCAGGCTAGGCATTAGTGATTTTTCTATTCATCTCGGTGACTTCAAGGTATACCTACCCGGCGTTCGCAGGCCTCGGAGTCACCCTCTGTCCTTGCTCTCTATTGCATACTCTTTATTTAGACGGTCATGTATTAGGGATGTTCAGTATATTCGTGTACAGCTTATGACTCAGTCTCACCAGATTTAGGGAAATACTTTCAGCGGTATTCTTGAGTTCTATTATGGTAGCTAGATGGTCTAAATTTGAAGTTCTATTGTTATTTCTGCTATTTCTTCATGTATGTTAGGCTTACCTAGTCAAAGAGACTAGGTGTCATTACAACATCCTACGGTGGGAGATTGGGGTCATGACGACTGATTACTTCATTGAGCTTGAATTGAGGTACGATTTTGTTATGATCCAATTTGCACCATAGGTCGTGATGATGCCCAACACTACCTTTAGGCAAGCCAACCATTGATTCACAAGTCAATCAATAGTCCATAACATATTTTAGTACAAGTGATAAAATAAATAAGCGGAATTTGTCTGTTAGAAAAATACTGATATTATCTTAAATGTTCGAACATGGTCGAAATGTAAAATCGAATATCATAACAAAGATGCAACCAAGAACAAAAATCTAAAGTAACAACCCGGCTGGTCGTTATGAGTATTTTAGCCTCGTTTCCCTGCTTATTGCTTCCTCTATGTTATATTGTCATCATGTGACTTGTCGGGGTGGTTGGTTTGGCTTCGGGTGAGTGTCGGAGTGGATTGGGACACTTAGTCCCAAGGTTGGAAGTTTAAGTTGAAAGAGTTGATCGGAGATTGACTTTTGTGCAGACAACTCGGGAATAGAGTTCTGATGATTCCAACAGCTCCATTTGGTGATTTTGGACTTAGGAGCGTCCGGATATAAATTCAGGGGTCCGTAGATCGTTTAGGCTTGAATTGGCGAAAGTTGAAAAGTTGAAAGTTTGGAATATTGAAAAGTTGGACCGAGGGTTGACTTTATTGATATCGGGTCTAGATTTTAGTTCCGGGAGTTAGAATAGGTCTATTGTATCATTTATGACTTGTGCGAAAAATTTGAGGTCAATCGGAGTTGGTTTGGTATGAATCGGCGTTAGTTTTGGAATTTTAATGTTCATAGACTCAATAGGTTTAAAATGGGGTGCGATTCGTAGTTTTGGTGTTGTTGGATGTCATTTTAGGCCTCGAGTAGGTCCATTGTGTGATTTGGGACTTGATGGTATGTTTCGACGGGGTCCCGAGGGCCCTTGGTGTGTTTTGGATTGAATTCAGAATCATTTTGGACTTAGAAGAATTTCTGTCCAGCTAAGGTTATGGTGCAATCGCAACTGCGCACTTTGGGCTGCAGGTGCGGCACCACAAAAGCGCCATGCGAGCCGTAGAAGCAAGATTTGGGGCTGGGCAAGCAGCATCCGCAGGTGCAATTATTTTTTCACAGAAGCGGCTTGCTTCGACAGAAGTGCACAGCGGTCCACAGAACTGATCTTTCAGGCTTACTGAAAAGCCACACCTACGGTGGAGTTTCCGTGGGTGCGGAGCTGCAGAAGCGGCTATTGGTGCGCGGAAGCGGGACAATTGGGTAGAAAAGGGCTGGATCAAGGGTTATGTTACATTTTTCATCTTTTGAGTTAGAGAGTTCGGTTTGGGTGATTTTGGAGGGATTTTCAAAGAGTTGATCGGGGTAAGTGTTTTTTACTCGGATTTGATTATGATTCATGAATCCGTCATATTTTTTATCATCTAATTAATATTTTGAGCTGGAAAAATTGGGAAATTTTGTGAAAAACTACTAAACTATAAATTGAGGGTTTGATGGTCGTTTCTAGGTCGAAATTGGATAATTTAGTATGGTTGAACTCGTTATTGAATGGGTATTTGGATTTTGTAAGTTTGGTCAGCTTTCAAGACGACCCGAGGTTGACTTTTTTTAGTTGACTTTTGATTTTCTTTCAAGATTGCAACTTTATTATCCGAAATAGTTTCCCATCATTTGTATTTATGGTATTAAGTTATTTTGGCTAGATTCGATCCATCCAAAGTTGGATATTTGCAGAAAAGGATTACTAGCGGATTGAGTTAGCTTGTTTGAGGTGAGTATCTTGCCTAATTTTTTTTTTTGGGGGGGGGGGGGGG
>MCJB01013659.1:805-35186 GCA_002018475.1 Nicotiana obtusifolia | reverse complement strand
GGGGGGGGGGGGGGGGGGTTTACCCCTTAGGATTGGTGTTGTTTGTGCTATTTGTTTTATGAGATCCGTGTACGCAAGGTGACGAGTAGGCACACGGACTATATGTGGTATTTGATCGGCTTAACCTATTTAGACTCTTTCCATGCCATATATCATTGTTAATCTACCCTCATATGTTTTATTGACATTTTTAACCCTTGTTCCATCTCTTACTAGTTACTTTGCTAGTATGTGCTTTAGTTGAAGTTATTGCCTTACTTATTATCTTGTTACTTCTTGAATAGTTGAATTACTTACTTGAAGTTATTTTTTCATGGAATATCTTCTTGCTTAGTTATTGGTGTTGAAGTTGTAAAAGCTATTATCACTTTGAGGCCAAGTTGTTAAATGTTGAGATATCGTTCTTGTTGAGCTATCCACCATCATTTTGTTACTATTGAGACTCTTGTACACATTGTGGTTGAGCCATAAGCTATTTGTTATGAAAACATTGGCATTGTTGATTCTTTTGGCAAGTTGTGGCATATGGACACTTGTGGTGCAAGTTGTGATTATGGTGTGATATTGATGCGCATGAGGCGGTATAAGGATAGGGGTGGGATCTATATGCGTGTTGCTAGTAAGGGAATTACTTAAAGCCACGTGGCGACATAAGGTGGCTAAAGTCCACGTAGCTAATTCGGGAAAAATATTTCAAAACTATCTAAATGTAAGGCTCACATGGTGGTATAAGGAAAGATTATGATTGTTATTGTGAGATGTGATTATGAGGCGGTGCCTCCAATGCGATTCTTGTTGTTATCTCTCATTTACCTTTTGTACTTGTCTACATTGTTTCTAGATGTTCTTATTATGTCTTCCTTCCTTGTTGCCTTTATTGCTTAAAATGAAATTGTTGTTTACCTTGTTGTATTCCTTTACTGCCACCATTTCCTTATTTTCATTATTAGACTAGACTACACTATTTCAATTTCTTTTCTTATCCTAGTAGGTGTCTTGACCTGGCCTCGTTACTACTCTACCGAGGTTAGGCTTGATAGTTACTGGGTACCATTGTGATGTACGCATACTACTCTTCTGCACATTTTTGTGCAGATCCAGGTACCTCGACCCAGGCTAGGCACCACTGAGTAGAGCATTCAGTTCGGAGACTTCACGATATACCTGCCTGGCGCTCACCAGCCTTGGAGTCACCCTCTATCCTTGTTTTTCTACTGCTTACTATTTATTGAGACAGTGATTTATTAGGGATTTTACAGTATATTCATGTAGAGCTTATGACTCAATCTCACCAGATATTGGGAGTTACTGTCAGCGATATTGTTGAGTTCTATTATGATAGCTAGATGGTTTAAATTTGAAGTTCTATTATTATTTCTGCTATTTCTCCATGCAAATTAGGCTTACCTAGTCTTAGCGACTAGGTACCATCATGACATCCTCCCGTGGGGAATTGGTATCGTGACAAGTTGGTATCAAAGCTCTAGGTTCATAGGTATTATGAGTCATATGCAGGTTTAGTAGAGTCTTGTGGATCTATAAGGAGACGTCTGTAATTATCTTCGAGAGGCTATTGAACTGTTAGGAAACTTCGCTTCTTTGATTCCTGATCATGTGAGTTTGTTGACTTCGAAATTCTTAATTCGTCTTTCTATTCTCTCACAGATAGTGAATTCTTAATTCGTCTTTCTAGGAGGGGCATGTGGTGTAGCTAGAGCACCTCCCGAGCTGCGATAGAGGAGCCACCAGTAGCTCCAATTGGGGAGCAGGCATCCGAGGCACTTGTTGCCACCCCTGCACCTCAGAAGACCCTCGCACAGTTCTTGAGCATGTACGGTACTCTAGCTCTGGCGGGGTTGATTCCACTCACACCAGCTACATCTCAAGCTGGGAGAGAAGCCAAACTCCCGCGGCTCGTACTCTAGAGCAGCGGGTCCATGTTGATCAGGTCCCAAAGGTTATGCCACCGCAGCCTATTGTTCCGGTTCAGCCTGAGGTCAAGGGAATGGCATCTGAGGAGGAGCAGCTTAGACTTGAAAGGTTCAAGAAGTATCATCCTCCTACTTTCAGCGGCCTGGCTATTGAGGATGCATAGGGTTTTCTAGAGAAGTGTCATCATATTCTCCGCACCATGGGTATTGTGGAGACGAGCGGGTTACTTCTACTACATTCCAGTTGTCATGAGTAGCATATCAGTGGTGGTGGGCTTACGAGGTGGGTAGCCCAGCCAATGCAGCTTCACTTATATGGACTCAGTTTAAAGAGATGTTCTTGAGAGAGTTTGTTCCCAGAGCCTTCGGGATCCATAGCACGCAGAGTTTGAGAAGATGCACCAGGGTAATATGACAGTGTTAGAGTCTGCTGTCAAATTCAGTGAGTTGTCCAGACATGCACCTGTCTTAGTTTCTACAGTCAAAGAGCGAGTCTGCCAATTCATTGAGGGGCTCAACTATGGTATTAGATTTAGCATGGCGTGAGAGTTGGAGACAGATACACCATGTCAACAAGTGGTAGCCAGGTCCGTGAGAGAGAGAATAGGGAGGCCAAAAGGCCTCGAGGTACTAGGGGATTTAGTGGTGGCCATGCCGCAGCTACAACCCATCATGGTAGAGGCTATGTGAGTCGTCCAGTTCCTTCAGCACTTTCAACCTCTAGTGGTACTCCGGCTACTTCCAGGTCTTAGGTTTCCCATTATGCACCACCATTGTCTAGCACCTCCTGCAAAGGGTTCAGCGATCAGTCTAGTCGACCAGGCCTGGGCCAGTTTCAACAGCCACACCTACTGATAGCTTTCTTTGACTGTGGTGATACCCGACATATGGTGAGGGACCGCCTTACACTTAGAAGGGGTGCTCCTCCACAGACTACTCTTGCTCCACGTATTCCACAGGGTTCACAAGTCGTGGTTGCTACTCCATATGCCGCTCCACCCACACAGCCAGCTAGAGGTGGAGATTAGGCGGGTAGGGGTCACCCTAGAAGGGGAGGCCATGTCAGATTCTTTGCTTTTCTGGGTAGTTATCACAGGTATTGTCTTGATTTTTCATAGAGATGCATCAGTCTTATTTGATCCAGGCACCACTTACTCATATGTGTCATCTTACCTTGCTCCATTTTTGAATATATCTCATGAATCTTTGAATTCTCATGTATATGTGTCCACACCTGTGGGAGATTCTATTATTGTGTACGGTTTGTATCGGTCGCGTTTAGTTGTTATTGGTGGTTTTGAGACCAGAGTTGATTTATTGGTACTCAGTAAAGTAGATTTTGATTTTATCTTGGGCATGGACTTGTTGTCGCCCTATCATGCTATTCTGGATTGTGACGACAAGACTGTGACACTGTCCATGCTAGGCTTCTCGGGGATAGATTGGAGGCGTACATTAGATTATGTTCCTAACAAGGTTGTGTCCTTCCTTAAGGTACATCGGGTGGTTGAGAAGGGGTGTAACGCATATCTAGTCCTTGTGAGAGATGTTAGTGCTGATACTCCTACCATTGACTCTGTTCCGGTATTGGGAGACTTCCCAGATGTATTTCCAGTAGATCTTCCAGACATGAGGCCTGATATAGATATCGGTTTTGGTATTGACTTGTTGCCGGGCACTCAACTCATTTCTATTCTACCATATCGTATGGCATCGGCAGAGTTGAAGTTGTTGAAGGAGCAGCTGCAAGAGTTGCTTGTTAAGGGTTTCATCGAGCCTAGAGTGTCACCTTGGGGTGCTCCAGTTCTGTTATTGAAGAAGAAGGATGGTTCTATGCACATCTATATTGATTATCGGTAGTTGAACAAGGTAATGGTGAAGAACAAGTACCCATTGCCACACATTAATGACTTATTTGATCAGCTACAGGTTGCTAGATTGATCTCAAAGATTGATTTGTTGTCAGGGTATCACCAGCTGAAGATTCGGGATCCAGATATCTTGAAGATTCCTTTAGGACTCTGTATGGTCACTATGAGTTCCTTGTGATGTCATTTGGGCTGACCAATGCCCCAGCAGCATTTCTGGACCACATGAATAGTGTATTCTAGCCATATCTTGATTCATTCATTATTGTGTTTATTGACGACATCTTGGTGTATTCCCGCAGCCGGGAGGATCATGAGCAGCATTTGAGGATTGTGCTCCAGACCTTGAGAGAAAAGAAGTTGCATGCAAAATTCTCAAACTGTGAATTCTAGCTCGATTTGATGGTGTTTTTGGGTCTTGTGTTGTCGAGTGAGGGGATCAAGGTAGATCCGAAGAAGATTGAGGCAGTTCAGACTTGGCCCAAGACGTCTTCAGCTATTGAGATTCGGAGTGTTCTTGGTTTGGCCGCGTATTATCACCGTTTCATAGAAGGTTTCTCATCTATTGCTGCATCTATGACCAGATTGACCCAGAAGAGTGCTCTTTTCAAACGGTTCGAGGAGTGAGAGGCAAGCTTTCAAAAGCTCAAGAGTGCTTTGACTATAGCCCTAGTGTTGGTGTTCCCTACGGGTTTGGGGTCTTACACTGTGTATTGAAATGCGTCATGTATTGGCCTTGGAGCGATGTTGATGCAAGATGGTAGGGTGATTGCCTACGTGTCTTAGCAGTTGAAGGTTCATGAGAATAATTATCATGTCCATGACTTGAAATTCGCAGCTATTGTTCATGCCTTGAAGATTTGGCGGCACTATCTGTACAGTGTCCCATGTGAGGTCTATACCGACCATAGGAGTCTATATCATCTGTTCAAGTAGAAAGATCTTAATTTGTGGCAGTGGAGATGGTTAGAGTTCTTGTAAGACTATAATATCACTATTCTATATCATCCCGTGAAGGCCAATGTGGTGGTCGATGCCTTGAGTCGAAAGGTGGAGAGCTTGGGTAGTTTGGCATACCTACCAGCAGCAGAGAGGCCATTCGCATTGGATGTTCAGGTCTTGGCCAATCTGTTTGTTAGATTGGATATTTCGGAACCAAAGTCGAGTTCTTGTGTGCGTGGGGTTCTGGGTTTTCTTTATGTGAGCGTATCAGAGAGCGTCATTATGATGACCCCCATTTGTTTGTCCTTAAGGACACGGTACAGCACGGTGATGCCAAGGAGGTTTTTATCGGAGATGATGGTGTGTAACAGATGCAGGGCCAGTTATATGTGCCCAATGTAGATGGGCTACATGAGTTGATCCTTCATGAGGCCCACAGTTCGCGGTACTCTATTCATCCGGGTGCCGCTAAGATGCATCAGGATTTAAAACAGCACTATTGGTGGAGGAGAATGAAGAAATATATAGTGGAGTATGTGGCTTGGTGCCAAAATTGTCAGTAGGTGAAGTATGAGCATCAGAGGCCAGGCAGGTTGCTTCAGAGACTTGAGATTCCCGAGTGGAATTGGGAGTGTGTTACCATGGACTTCGTTATTGGGCTCCCACAGACTTTGAAGAAGTTAGATGCTGTATGGGTGATTGTGGATAAGTTCACCAAGTCGGCTCATTTCATTCCGGTGGTGACCACCTATTCTTCAGACCAGTTGGCTCAGATATACATCCGGGATATTATCCGACTTCATGGCATGCCGGTATCCATTATCTCTGACTGGGGCACGCAGTTTACATCACACCTCTGGAGAGTCGTACAACGTGAGTTAGGCACACGGGTTAGGTGTGCATAGCATTTCATCCGCATACAGACGGACAATCCGAGTGCACCATTCAGATATTAGAGGATATGCTTCATGCATGTGTTATGGATTTCGGAGGTTCTTGGAATCAGTTCTTGCCGCTTGCAGAGTTTACCTACAAAAACAACTACCAATCTAGTATTCAATGGATCATTATGAGGCCTTATATGTGAGACAGTGTTGTTCTCTAGTTTGTTGGTTTGAGTCGGGAGAGGCTAGGTGTGGGGCTCAGATTTGGTTCGAGATGCCTTAGAAAAATTCAAGTTGATTTAGCATCGACCTCGTACAGCCCAGTATAGAAAGAAGAGTTATGTTTCTCAGAAGTTTTGTGATATAGCATTTATTGTTGGAGAGAGGGTTTAACTCCGGGATTCACCCATTAAGGGTGTGATGTGGTTCGGGAAGAAAAGCAAGTTGAACCCTACGTATACCGGTCCTTTTGAGATCCTTAAAGGAGTAGGGGAGGTAGCCTACAAACTTGCATTGCCACCTAGCTTATCTGCAGTTCATCCGGTGTTTTATGTTTCCATGCTCCGAAAGTATCACGGTGATCTGTCCCATGTTTTAGATTTCAGCTCATTCTAATTGGATAAGGATTTGACTTATGTTGAGGAGCCAGTGGCCATCTTGGATAGGTATGTATGAAAGTTGAGGTCATAGAACATTGCTTTAGTGAAGGTTCAGGGAGGGGTCAACCTGTCGAGGAGGTGACTTGGGAGACCGAGCATGAGATCAATAGTCGTTATCACCATCTTTTCACCACTTCAGGTATGTCTCTATACTCGTTTGAGGATGAACGTTTATTTTTTCAGGGGAGGATGTAATGACCCGGCCGGTCAGTCTGAGTATATTAGCCTCGTTCCCCTATTTGTTACTTTCTTTATGTTATATTGTGGTTATGTGACTTGTCGGGGTGATTTATTTGGCTTCGGGTGAGTGTCGGAGTGGATTGGGACACTTAGTCCCAAAGATGGAAGCTTAAGTTGAAAGAGTTGACTGGAGTTTGACTTTTGTGTAGACGACTCCGGAATGGAGTTTTGATGATTTTGATAGCTTCGTATGGTGATTTTGAACTTAGGAGTGTGTCCGAATATTGATTTTGGGGTCCGTAGGTCGTTTTGGCTTGAATTGGCGAAAGTAGGAAAGTTGAAGATTTAGAAGTTCAGACGTTTGTCCAAGGGTTGACTTTGTTTAAATCAGGTCCAGATTTTGATTTCGGGAGTTGGAATAGGTTCTTTGTATCATTTATGACTTGTGCACTAAATTTGAGGTCACCCGGAGTTGGTTTGGTGTGAATTGGTGTTAGTTTTGGAATTTGAATGTTAGTGGATTAAATAGGTTTGAAATAGGGTGCGATTTGTAGATTTGTGTTGTTGGATGTGATTTTAGGCCTCGAGTAGGTCTGTTATGTGATTTAGGACTTGATGTTATATTTGGACGGGATCCCGGGGGGCCCTATTGTATTTCGGATTGAATCTGGAATCATTTTGGGCTTAGAAGAATTTTTTTCTAGCTGAGGTTCTGGTGCAATCGCACCTTCGCACATTGGGCCGCAGGTGCGGCACCGCATAAGCGCCATGTGAGCCTCAGAAAGATTTGGGGCTAGGGGAGTTGTGTCCGCAGATGCGGTCATTCCTCTGTAGAAGCGGAAGCGCAGAAGTAGCTTGCTTCCGTAGAAATAATCTTCCTGGCTTAATGAAAAGCCGCACCTGCAACGGACTTTTCGCAGGTGTGGAGCCACAGAAGCGACTATTTGTCTGCATAAGCAGATAACTGGGCAGAAAAGGGCTGGATCGAGGGTTTTGTTTAATTTTTCATCTTTTGAGTTAGAGAGCTCGATTTTGGGCAGTTTTGGAAGGGATTTTTAAGGAGTTGATTGGGATATGTGTTTTTAACTTGGATTTGTTTATTATTCCTGAATGCATCATTGTTTTTATCATTTACTTAGTGTTTTAAGTTGGAAAATTTGTGAATTTTGTGAAAACTTCCTAAACTATAAATTGAGGGTTTGAAGCTCGATTCGAGGTGGGAATTGGATAATTTTAGTATGATTGGACTCAATGTTGAATGCGTGTTCGGATTTTTTAAGTTTGGTCGGGTTCCGAGATGCAACTTTACTATCTAGAATAGTTTCCTATGGTTTGTATTTATGGTATTAAGTTGTTTTGGTTAAATTCACCGTCCGGAGTTGGATATTCGCGAAAAAGGCTTACTAGTGGATTGAGTTAGTTTGTTTGAGGTAAGTATCTTGCCTAACTTTGTGTATGAAAAATTACCACTTAGGATTAGAGTTGTTTGTGCTATTTGTGTTATTTGACCGGTTTAGGCTATTTAGACACTTTTCATGCCTTTAATTGAATTGTCATAACATGTTATATCTTTCATTGTTAATCTACCCTCATATGCTTTATTGACATTTTTAACCCTTCTTCCATCTCTTAATTGTTACTTTGCTCTTATATGCTTTATTTGAAGTGATTGCCTTCCCTAATGTCTTGTTACTTCTTTAATTTGTTGATTTACGTACTTGAAGTTGTTATTACATGGAATATCTTCTTGTTTAGTTATTGGTGTTGAAGTTGTAAAAGTCGTTATCACTTTGAGACGAAGTTGTTAATTGTTGAGATATCGTTCTTGTTGAGCTATTCACCATTATTTTGTTATCGTTGAGACTCTTTTATACATTGTGACCGAGCCATGGGCTATTTCTTGTGGAAACATTTCTATTGTTCATTGTTTTGGCATGTTGTGGCATATGGGCACTTGTGGTACGAGTTATGATTATAGTGTGATATTGATGCGCATGAGGCGGTATAAGGATAGGGGTTATTGTGCATGCGCATAAGGTGGGATCTATGTGCGTGTTGCTAGTAAAGGAATTACTTAAAGCCACGTGGCGACATAAGGTGGCTAAAGTCCACGTAGCTAATTCAAGAAAAATATTTTCAAAACTATCTAAATGTAAGGCTCACGCAACTGTATAAGGAAAGATTATGATTGTGATTGTGAAATGAGATTACTAGGTGGTACCTCGATTGTGATTCTTATTGTTATCTCTCATTTACCTCACTTGTACTTGTCCATATTGTTTTCTTGCTGTTTTTATTATGTGGTCCTTCCTTGTTGCCTTTATTGCTTAAAATTAAGTTGTAGTTTACCTTGTTGTATTGCTTTATTGCCACTATTTACTCATTTTCATTATTAGACTAGACTACACTATTTTAGTTTCCTTTCTTATCCTAGTAGGTGTCTTGACCTGCCTCGTCTCTACTCTACCGAGGCTAGGCTTGATACTTATATACCGTTATGATGTACTCATACTACTCTTCGGCACATTTTTGTGTAGATCCAGGCACCTCGACCCAGGCTAGGCACTAGTGAGTAGAGCATTCAGTTTGGAGACTTCAAGGTATACCTGTCTGGCATTCGCAGACCTCAGAATCACACTCTATCCTTGTTTTTCTACTGCTTAATCTTTATTTGGACAGTGATATATTAGAGATTTTACAGTATATTCGTGTAGAGCTTATGACTCAGTTTCACCAGATTTTGGGAGTTAATGCCAGCGGTAGTGTTGAGTTCTATTGTGAAAGGTAGATGGTTTAAATTTGAAGTTCTATTATTATTTCTGCTATTTCTCCATGCCTGTTAGGCTTACCTAGTTTTAGAGACTAGGTTCCATCACGACAAGTTGGTATTAGAGCTCTAGGTTCATAGGTGTTACGAGTCATAAGCAGGTTTGTCGAGTCTTGTGGATCGAGAGAGAGACATCTTTACTTATCTTCAAGAGGCTACTGAACTGTTAGGAAACTTCGCTTCTTTGATTTCTTATCGTGCGAGTTTGTTGACTTCGAAATTCTGAATCTTTGTCTTTCTAGTCTCTCACAGATAATGAGGACATGTACTGTTGGATCTGACGATTAGACACTTGCGCCCCCTACTAGAGTCGCGAGAGGCCGGGGCCGGGACAGAGGTCGAGGAGGGGCATGTGGTGCAGCTAGAGTATCTACCGAGCTGCAATAGAGGAGCCACGAGTAGCTCCAGATGGGGGGAAGGAAACCGAGGCACTTATTGCCACCCCTGCACTTCAGGAGGCCCTCGCAAAGTTCTTGCGCATGTTAGGTACTCTAGCTCAGGCGGGATTGATTCCACTTGCACCAGCTACATCTCGGGCTGGGGGAGGAATTCATACTCCTGCAGCCCATACTCCAGAGCAGCCAGTCGATGTTGATCAGGTTCCAGAGGTTATGCCAGCGCAGCCTAGTGTTTCGGTTCAGCCCGAGGTCAGGGGAGTGGCATCTGAGAAGGAGCAGCTTAGACTTGAGAGGTTCAAGAAGTATCATCCTCCTACTTTCAGTGACCTAGATACAGAGGATGCACAAGGTTTCTAGAGAAATGCCACTGTATTCTCTGCACCATGGGAATTGTTGATACGAGCGGGTTGCTTTTACTACATTCCAGCTATCAGGAGCAGTTATCTGTGGTGGTGGGCTTATGACGAGGTAGCCTGGCCGGAAGTAGCTTCACTCACATGGACTCATTTTCCAGAGATGTTCTTGAGAGCGTTTGTTCCCTAGAGCCTTCGAGACACATGGTGTGCGGAGCTTGAGCAGCTGCCCAAGGGTCCTACAATAGTGTCAGAGTATGCTGTCAGATTCAGTGAGTTGTCCAAACATGACCTGTCATGGTTTCTACAGTCAGAGAGCGAGTCTGCCAATTCATCGAGGGGCTCAACTATGGTATTAGAAATAGCATGGCTCTAGAGTTGGAGACAGATACACCGTATCAACAGGTTGTAGGCGGGGCCGCGAGAGAGAGGACAGAGAGGCCAAAAGACCTCGAGGTACTAGGGGATTTAGTGGTGGCCACGCCATAGCTACAGCCCATCATGGTAGAGGCTATGTGAGCCATCCAGTTCGTTCATCACTTCCAACTTATGGTGGTACTCTGGCTGCTTCCAGGTCTCAGGTTGCCCACGCATTGCCACTGTCTAGTGAACCTCTTGCACTGGGAGCTTTCATCGCTCAGTCTAGCCGACCAAGACAGGGCCAGTTTTAGAAGCCACGCCCACCAACATATGGTGAGGGACTGCCCCAGACTCGGGAGGGTTGCACCTCCATAGATTACTCAAGCTCCACGTATTCCATAGGGTCCACAGGGTTCACAAGCTGTGGTTACTGCTTCAGTTGTCGCTCCACCTTCACAGCCAGCTTTGGTTGGAGGTCAGGCGGGTAGCGGTTACCCTACAGGGGGAGGCCAGGCCAAATTCTATGCGTTTCCGGGTAGAACGGAGGTAGTCGCATTAGACACAATTATCACAGGTATTGTCCCGGTTTGTCATAGAGATGCATCAGTCCTATTCTATCCATGCTCCACTTACTCCAATGTATCATCACACCTTGCTCAGTATTTTGATATATCTCGTGAATCTTTGAGTTCTCCTGCATACGTGTCCACGCCCGTGGGGTACTCTATTGTCATGGACCGTTTGTATCGGTCATGTTTAGTTGTTATTAGTGGTTTTGAGACCAGAGTTGATCTATTGTTACTCAGTGTGGTAGATTTTGATGATATCTTTGGCATGGACTGGTTATCGCACTATCATGCCGTTCTGGATTGTCATGCCAAGACTGTGACAGTGGCCATGCTAGGTTTGCCACGATTAAAATGGAGGGGTACATTGGATTAGGTTCCTAGCAAGGTTGTGTCCTTCCCTAAGGTCCAGCGGATGGTTGAGAAGGAGTGTGATGCAAATCTAGTCTTTGTGAGAGATGTCAGTGCTGATACTCCTATCGTTGAGTTAGCTCCGGTAGTGAGATACTTCCCAGATATATTTCCAGCAGATCTTTTGCGCATGCCGCCCGATAAAGATATTAATTTTGGTATTGACTTGTTGCCAAGCACTCAGCCCATTTCTATTCCACCATATCGTATGGCACCGGTGGATTTGAAGGACTTGAAGCAGCAGCTGCAAGAATTTCTTGATAAGGGTTCGATCCAGTCTAGTGTGTCACCTTGGGGTGCTCCGGTTCTGTTTGTGAATAAGAATGATGGTTATGCGCATGTGTATTGTTTATCGACAATTGAACAAGGGTACGGTAAAGAACATGTATCCATTGTCGTGCATTGATGACTTATTTGATCAGCTACATGGTGCTAGAGTGTTCTCAAAGATTGATTTTCGGTCAGGGTATCCTCAGCTGAAGATTCGGAATCCGAATATCCCGAAGACTATCTTTAGAACTCGGTATGGTCACTACGAGTTCTTAGTGATAACATTTGGGCTGACCAACGGCCCAGCAGCATTTATGCACCTCATGAACTGTGTAATCCATCCATATCTTGATTCACTCGTTATTGTATTTAATGACGAGATCTTGGTGTACTCCTGCAGTCGGGATGATCATGAGCAGCATTTGAGGATTATGTTCCAGGCCTCGAGAGAAAAGAAGTTGTATGCAAAATTCTCAAAGTGTTAAATACTGGTTTGATTCGATGGCATTTTTGGGTCATATGGTGTCGAATGAGGGGATCAAGGTAGATCTGAAGAAGATTTAGCAGTTTAGAGTTGGCGACCGTCTTCAACTACTGAGATTCAGAATTTTCTTGTTTAGCCGGGTATTATCGCTGTTTTGTAGAGGGTTTCTCATCCATTACTGCACCTATGACCAGATTAACCCAAAAGGGTGCTCCTCTCAAATGGTCCAAAGAGTTTGAGACGAGCTGTCAAAAGCTCAAGATTGCTTGACTATAGTCCCAGTGTTGGTGTTACCTACGAGTTCGGGATCTTACACTGTGTATTATGATGCGTCACATGTTGGCTTTAGCGCTGTGTTGATGCAAGATGGTAGGGTGATTGTCTACCATCTCGACAGTTAAAGGTTTATGAGAAGAATTATTCTGTCCATAATTTGGAATTGGCAGCTATTGTTCATGCCTTGGATATCACTACAAAAAAAAAAAAGGCTTATAACGGCAATAATTATGCTCTTTAGCACCAATATTTATCACCACTAAATCCTTCACCGGCAATTAGATATTGGTCGGCATATCCTGCGTCGGCAAGGGCTTTAGCGGCCATTACAATGAGTGGTAGTAAAGATCCCTTTTTATTGCCGCAAGTCCATGAGTTTTAGCAACAAATATTTACTGACAATTAATGGCCACTAACCCTCTTTCAAAAATTCCTATATCATACATGTAGCTATTTTATGGCCGGTAAAGATCTATCATATTGTTAGTAAAGGAGGAATTTTTAGTGGTAATTATAATGGCCAGTAAGTGAGAACCTTTCACAGCCTTTCTTATTGTTAATAAGGAATTAAGGATTAATAAAGAGCCAATATTTTAATGCACATCTTGCCTAATTTCATTCGAATAATAAATTTAAAAAACCATTCCAAAAAGCTCAACACATTTTACTAAATTCACAGTCAAAAATAAAAAGATAATCTATAATATCATATGTATCAACAACATAAAAGAAAATTCAATTTAAATTGTGGATCCAATACAAATGTAATTGTGCATCTAATAATTGCTATCAAATATAATATTTGACAATAAATGGCGCCGATAAATTTATTTCGCTCTTGATAACATTGAAATCATCCACAACCAAATTTCTGAACAAAAGCTTCTTCATGCTATTTGAGTTCTGAGATATGGCCTTCTTGTCTAATTTTGCACATGAGTTTTCCCCAGCTATGATATACCATATTTTCCAAAGGAGTCTTGGAGAGCAATGAAGCTTTCAGCAGACGAGCAGCTAAATCAGGTTATGCATCAAGTAGGGAAGTTCCATGAATTTAAGTATGCTCAGAACAATGCTTACTCCTCTGCAATGAGCCAATCATTCAAATTATATGAACAATTGAAAACTAAACTCAGACATAATTGAATTATGACTAATAAGGAAGAACTCAACAACTTCTAAGAATTAGATTTCACCACATCTAGAACTTGACTCAACAATGGCATTTAGAAGGCAAGAAAACCAAAAATGATGCGTATATCTACATAGACAAAATAGTCATAAAGAAACAACTCAAAAAAGAAATTTTAATTGTTTTATGCATGTAGCAACAAAAGCAACAAAGAACACACTTGTCTTTGATATATTAAAACCTATACAGGATCAAGGAAAATAGATTTAGAATTTACATTTTTACCATTTCCTTGCAAAGTGCACTTCTAGCAAAAGGGAACTTAGAACTGATAGAAGAACGAAGAATAAGTAGAGTTTTAAGTCTAAATGGCTAATGTGTAATGTCTTCAAAGATTTGCCACTCAGTATGACTCAATATATTATGAATGGGCAAAGCCAAGAATAGTGATTGTATCTTCGTCTCAATGAGAATGATAAGTTTTCAATTAATTCTATGGATATAAATTCCAAATACGACACTATTTATTTTGAGAATTTCCTTAAGGGTTTGAAAGCACAAGAGATATTCCATGAAATACTTTACCGTGGATAACCTCAGAGGGCAGAATTTGAGCTTCCCTCTTTTCCCATAATTCTTTAAATGCGGCTCCTTTCTTCAGTGAAATTATTGTCTGGATAATGTGTGAAGGTCAAGTAAAGATAGAAAATGAATAATTCGAGTATAATGATACTTCTGCTTGCGGAAATATTCTACTAGTAGCAGCATAACCAAGAAAATATTACACAAGAAAATTGTAATTTATTAATATATAGAACATGTACTTTTTCTAAGATATTATTTTCAAAAACTTCCGTAGAATCTGAGAGAGCTTCTAGCAGCTTTGAATAAAATAGGAGCTACTGAGGCAATTGGCTAGCACACTAAAAAGCTGAGCTAATTTACGCTAGTAAAATTTCTAATCGCATTGGAATTGAAAAGAAAAAGATTTAATTCTCAACTACTCTCAAGTTAGAACTATGAACAAAAAATAAGAATGTAAAAAACAAAAATGAGATTGAAGAAGACATAAAAAGATTCGAAATTTAGGCCAAAAGTTAACTAAGGTCTGTATAGAGCTACAGGTAAAAGCTTTATTGCACTTCTCAACTCGGATACTGCAATCATGTTCTGCACAGTCAACCGAGATGTTTTAGCTATTTATTGCTCATGAAATTCTTGCTCCTAAAATTGAGATAAAGACAAGCAGCAAGTAACCAAGACAAAGGACTCTCTGCCTTACAAAAATATCCAGTTATCAATTTCTTAGCATAACCAATGGAACTATTCACTTAATGATTGAGAATGCCAGAGGCAAATACCCTTAGCACTCAGCAGTAACTTTCTTCTATTGCTAAGTAAGGTCCAATTCTTAATATCGGAGGACCATATACATCATATAATAAGTACTAAACTGAACCATAACAATCTTCTAATCCACATATACACTCCATATGGAAAAGAAATTTTAAATAGACAAAAGATAACTAAAAATAAAAATAGATGACCTCAATCAAAATAGATACCCGTTGAAACACCATTCTCAACAGCATCTAATGTCTCCTCGTCATTATTGTTCCTATTACCCCATCTTCTTATAATTTTGGCTCCAAGAATTGTCATATTATTGTATAGAAATGATGAAATGTAAAATAAGTAAATAAAAAGTTAGATAAAAGACAAAAGCCAATTGTAATAAGACCAAGAAGAAAAGCAAGAACATGCTTTTTAGATTGATGAAACAGAGCTAATTTGCAATCTTACCTACTGACAATATGGAATTATGATCAAATACAGTAACCCAAAAGACACAAAAGCAGTGCAACAAGAAGAGACAGGTGAGCTATTAGAATAGGAGAAATAGGAAATATCCGAGTTTTAGTCGCACCTTTAGCAATACTTTTAGAAAGTTTTCTAGCTCCTATCAACTCCACCTTGTTTGAACTTGATATTGGATAAATGTTCAACTATCGGACAATATGAAACAGTCAGATTTACGAATCATCTGAAATCAACATAAAAAGTGGAAGACAAGAATAAAAGTTCTGCAAAAGCATTTCATCGAACACCTTAACTACAAAATACATTTCCCACACATCAGTATTGGAAGTAAAATAACCATGAAAGCAACTAGAAAGATCATAAAATCAAAGACGTGAATGCAGAAATGGTGACAGATTCAATACTATCGTACAAAGAACAATATTCAGATTCAATCGCCATAGTTGGCTACCCTCATCAGTGATAATGGGTATATAGAGAGGGAAGAGAGAGACAGAGAGAGAGAGACACGATGAAGTTACCTAGGATGGTGGTTGGTGATGGCGAGAAAGACATGAGTTGGGCAGCAGGAACGATAAGAGCCTTTACATAGCCTACTTCTGAAACAATTTCGTGATATACAGAGCAGACCTGAAAATGGATTGGAGGGAAGAGGTGATTGATGTCAAAAAGATTGGAGGGACGGATTTGAAAATTTCGTTTTTAATTAGTGCTTTAGTGGTCAATATTCTCTATTCCGGATAAAAAAGGTATATTTTCCTAGCCAATGCTCATTTGCCGGTACTTTTTTATTTGCAAGAAAACATTAGCAGCAATTAACTTCTTGTCACTAAATAATTGCACTAAACGTACTTTTTATGGTGGTGTATTTGGCGGCATTATCTGTACGGTGTTCCATGTAAGTTCTATACCGACCACAGGAGTCTGCAGCATCTGTTCAAGCAGAAAGATCTTAATTTGCGGCAGGGGAGATGGTTAGAGTTGCTTAAAGACTATGATATCATTATGTTATATCATCCCGGAAAGGCCAATGTGGTGACCGATGTCTTGAGTTGAAAGGCGGAGAGCTTGGGCAGCTTGACATACCTACCGGTAGCGAAGAGGCCATTAGCATTAGATATTCAAGCCTTGACCAATTAGTTTGTTAGATTGGATGTTTTGGAGCCCAGTCGAGTTCATGCTTGCGTGATTTTTTGGTCTTCTTTACATGAGAGCATCAGAGAGCGTCAGTATGACGATCCCCATTTATCCTTAAGGACACGGTACAATACCGAGATTCCAAGGAGGTTTTTATCGGAAATGACAGTGTGTTGCAGATGCAGGGCCGGTTATGTGTGTCCAATGTAGATGGGTCACGTGAGTTGATTCTTCAGGAGGCCCACAATTTGCGGTACTCCATTTTTTCGTGTTCTGCTAACATGTATCCGGATTTGAGACAACACTATTGGTGGAGGAGAATGAAGAAAGATAGAGTGGAGTATGTGGCTCGGTGCCTAAATTATCAGTAGATGAAGTATGAGCATTAGACACTAAGTGGGCTGCATCAGAGACTTAAGATTCCCTAGTGGAAATTGGAGCGTGTTGTTGGGCTCCCACAGACTTTGAAGAAGTTTGACATTGTATTGGTGATTGTGGATAGGTTAACTAGGTCGGCTCATTTCATTCCGATGGTGACCGCCTATTTTTCAGAGCAGCTGGCTCACATCTATATCCGGGAGATTGTCCGACTTCATGACGTGCCGGTATCCATTATCTCTGATCGGGGGCACGCAGTTTACATCACACTTCTAGAGGGTCGTACAATATGAGTTAGGCACACGGATTGAGTTGAGCACAACATTTCACCCCTAGACGGACGGACAGTCCCAGCGCACCATTAAGATATTAGAGGATATATTTCGCGTCTGTGTTATGGATTTTGGGGGTTCTTGGGATTAGTTCTTGCCGATTGTAGAGTTTGCCTACAACAACATCTACCAATCAAGTATTCAGATTGCTCCTTATGAGGCCCAATATGGGAGACGGTGTCGTTCTCCATTTGGTTGATTTGAGCCGGAAGATGCTAGGTTGTTGGGCACAGATTTGGTTCGAGATGCCTTAGAGAAAGTCAAGTTGACTCAGGATCGGATTCATCTATCCCAGTCTAGACAGAAGAGATATGATGATCAGAAGGTTTATGACGTAGCATTTATGGTTGGGGAGAGGGTTTTGCTCCGGGTTTCACCCATGACGGGTGTGACCAAGTTTGGGAAGAAGTGAAATTTAAGCCCTAGGTATATCAGTCCTTTTGGGATCCTTGAGAGAGTGGGGAGGTGGCCTACAAGCTTGCATTGCTGCCTAGCTTATCTGCAGTTCATCTAGTGTTCCATGTTTCCATGCTCCAGACGTATCACGGTGATTCGTCCCATATTTTAGGTTTTAGCTCAGTCTAATTGACAAGGATTTGACTTATGTTGAGGAGCCGGTGGCCATCTTGGACAGGCAGGTCCGAAGTTAAGGTCAAAGAATATTGCTTTAGTGAAGGTTCAGTGGAGGGGCCAACCAGTTGAGGAGGCGACTTGGGAGACAGAGCATGGGATGTGTAACCGTTATACTCATCTTTTCACCACTTCAGGTATGTCTCTATACTCGTTCGAGGACGAACGTTTTCTTTGAGAGGGGGAGGATGTAATGACCCGGCCGGTTATTTTGAGTATTTTAGCCCTGTTCTCCTATTTATTACTTCCTCTTTATTATATTGTGGTTATGTCACTTGCCGAGGTGGTTGGTTTGTCTTAGGGTGAGTGCCATGGACTGGGACACTTAGTCTCAAGGTTGGAAGCTTAAGTTGAAAGAGTTGATCGGAGTTTGAATTTTATGTATACGACTCCGGAATGGAGTTTGATAATTCTGATATCTCTGTATGGTAATTTTGGACTTAGGAGTTTGTCCGGATATTGATTTGGGGTCTATAGATCGTTTTGGCTTGTAGGTGAAATGTTGAAAGTTAATGGTTTGAAAGGTTGAGAAGTTTGACCGAGGGTTGACTTTGTTGAAATTGTCACACCCCAACCTAGGCGACGCGTGGCTGGCACCCAGTGCCGTACTGGCCCAAGCGAACCACTCTGCAACTCTTGAATACTAGACGTAACGCAGAACATACATAGGCCAACATGGCCAAACTCTATCATACTATAAGCTATCATGGCCAACATGGCTGCAACTCGTAATATATCGTAGGTGGCCAAGCATCGTATAAGCTAGCCATCATAGTCGAAACATCAATACATGTTCGGGCTGAGGAGGAAAATATGAGTATCAATACCGGACAACCCAGAAAGAAAACATAAATGAGGGCCAACAAGGCCACTAACATACTGTACATACTGAACCTGTGTCTACAAAGCCTCTAAGAGTATCTGACATCAAAATATCGTCGGGACAGGGCTCCGGCCTACCCGTAAGTCTATAACAAAATCTGATATCATGACCTCTAGACTCGACTATACTCCGAAAGAGATGTCGTCTTATCGATCTCTCACTGAATACCAATCCTGTCTACTCTAAGGACTCGTCAAACTGCTTACTTGAACCTGCAGGCATGAAGTGCAATTCCCTAGTAATGGGACGTTAGTACAATGAGATGTACCAAGTATGTAAGGCAGAAAGAAATACATATAAATAAATCCTGAAAACTGAAAAGCATGAATGAGTACAAAAATAGTCTTCTGAGTGATAAGAAAAAGAGTGAGCTTACCACATACTCTAGACTGACTTACTAGATCGCTATCACTTGGACCACTTGCAATAGTCAATATCATAAAAGCTACGTACTCGTGTCTATAGCGTACAACTTCTTCTATTACTTTCGATAACTCTCAATTCATATTTGGCAACTCGTAATCCCTACTCATTAGCTTTAAGGAAACACATAACTACTCTCTAATTTACATATCCGTCATGACATACTAGTAAAAGAATTTTGAGATTCGTATAATCTTGCCTTTATAAATTCATTTGGTACATCTTAGGGCTCGTATTTCATATTGTTTCAAGTGACTCATCGCATTCGTTAACTCAATCTCTACTTCCTATAATGTATGGAATATCATTACTATTTCTGCATACGCACAATTATTCTAGTTAGGTAGTACAATGTGTTTCATAACTTATGTGACCTTACGGTCTTCTACATACGATCTATTCTTCATTTGTTAGTTCGCTCATTCACAGCCTTTAAATTTACGGGGAGGTTCTTTTTAAGCAACTTATCACATCTCTTAATTTACATATCTCGCTTATTAGCATTAGGGATCTTTTGTAGCTACCTTCACTAACCAATGCAAACTACTTCGGCCATTTCATAAGATCATAGGTTTTATACGTGATTTCTACTCGTGAACCATTTATAATTTACCATTAAACGAAGGCTATACTTCTCGCAGTAGACTCAACATAAGTTCCTTATGTCTCTATTTATTTCTAGGAATTATCCGTGGCTTACAACTACGAGTAACTCATTTCTTATCTGTATTCACTTTTGAATTATTAGAGGCTCTTAACCCTTCAACATAGAACATACGTTAGGACGCATCTCCGTGAACCTCTTATAAGGGTGACATCACTACGAAATCATGCTGGAAGAAGAAAGGGGAAGCCTTACATACCTTTAAGTCGATCCTTCGACGAAGATGGTGGAAAAGTCTCCTTTTCAATATAATCTACATCAATGAAAATAACACTACTATCAATAATAGTAACTCATCAACTAGCTACTATGCGACAAGTTTGTTCTACGGCAAATCGGACAGCATCTCCTACATTTCTTTCACCTCCCTCAAGGTCACAACCACAACAATAGCAGGCCATCCTTAATCCATATATCCAGCACCTTACCAACATGATAAATACCCAACAATATAATAGAACAACAACAATAAGGCCAACGTTAAGCATAGGAATAGCTAGCTTATGATACATCGAGCGACAAGCTCGTCCTTAACTAGCAACAAACCACTAATCTATACTTTTTCTTCTCTTCAAATTACATATTAACAACAACAACACACACACACACACACACATATGTGTATATATATATGGTATGTCCCAAAACTCCAACCACAACAACATCATAAAAACACCTCAAAACAGTCCAACATGGTATCACAACTTCTATACGACTTTTACCGTCAACTCATAACTTCTAGCTTCAAACAACTTAGCTAGGGCCTAGATATGATCAAACTCATGTAGGAGAAGAAAATCTTACCTTTAAACAGAAAGAAAAATCCAAGAGCAACTCTCCTTAAACTTGAAAGAACTCAGAATACATCAACATCATATAAGTGATCTCCACCACTTCCACAACACTTTTAATGAAGAACTTAGGTGGTTTGGCCTTGGATTTGTGTATGAATCTTTAGGATATGCTTAGAGATAATCTAGAGGTGCTTGGAGGTATGATTTGGTCGAAAATGAGATTTGAGACGAAAGCTATCACTTTATATAACAAGGTAAGCTTCCACCGATTTTGTGGTCATAAGGACGCTACTTGCGCAGTCTCGCAAAGACAAAAATATCTCTCTATTCCAACGTTGTATCGACTAACGATTTAATGCGTTTGAAAGTAGACTCGTAGATCTTCAATTTAATGGATGTATCACCCCGTAACTCAAAGTATATTTAAAGAAAAGCTCAGTGACATTAGACCAAAATTTAGGTCAAATTATAAATGTAACTTGCGACAACTTTTGTCATATTTTGTTTTACAACTTATTTGACTCAAAATCTAATCATACAAGTATTATATGATTCATTTATCTTAAAACATGAGTTCCTTAGGATATTAAGCACTCCTAGTTTACCTTGAAAGTACGAGTTGTAACATCTTTGATTCATTTAACCTCCAACCCTCACGATACTTCCTTAACACTTGTTTTAACTCATTATAATCTTTGTAAAGGTCCTTAAGCTCTCCGGCTTACATTGATTCACTTAAGATGCATTATAGTATGAAAGTAGGGTGTTACAGATATCGGGTTCGGATTTTGGTTCCGAAGGTTGGAATAGGTCCATTGTGTCATTTATGACTTGTGCATAAAATTTGAGGTCAAGCGAAGTTGGTTTGGTATGAATCGGCATTAGTTTTGGAATTTGAATGTTCATGGATTCTATAGGTTTGAAATGGGGTGTGATTTGTATATTTGGTGTTGTTGGATGTTATTTTAAGACTCGAGTAGGTCCGTTATGTGATTTGGGACATGATGGTATGTTCGGACGGTGTCCCGGGGGCCCTAGGTGTGTTTCGGATTGAATCCGGAATCATTTTGGACTTAGAAGAATTTCTGTCCAGCTGAGGTTCTGGTGCAATCGCACCTACACACTTTGGGATAAGGTACGGCACCACAGAAGCGCCACGTGAGCCGCAGAAGCGAGATTTGGGGCTAGGCTACCTGAGTCTCTTGCTTTGTTCCTCGTACTGTGGTATCAGAGCCAGCCCATCCTTTCGGAGGGAGGAACAGTTTACCAAATATGTCTGAGTCATTTCCATCATCCTCTTCCTTAGCAAAAATGAATATGTCTCATACTCTATATAAAACCCTGCCTAAAAAATATGATTACCTCTATGAAGTAGATATCCTACCCGATGAACAAAAAGTATCCTCCACTGAACTACCTCTCATAAATCCCTACTCAGCTTTTGCCAAAAAATCATTTGCACCCTGGACCTAAATTCGTTCCCTAGTCCAACACAGACCAAAAGGAGTCAAGGAATATGTTGCTGCCTCAAAACTTGAACAGCATCCTATTCTTGCCACTCGAGAAGAACAATTTATCACTCTTCAAATCCCAGATGATTTTCCCAAGCAATGGAGAGATCATGGTTTTACCCATATCCATTTTGGTGCTATCCGAATCGCTTTAACATATCACGGAAGAAAAGGTCAACCTGTTGTAGCTCGACTTTCTCTTCTAGATACAAGATACTTGGAGTACCAACATGCAAATTTGGGTACTACAGAAGTTACCCTGAATGCTGGGACTGCCTTTATAACAATCTTTCTAAATTTCAACATGTCCCTTCATGATCCATACTTAACCGAAGCACTAAAAATCCAAGTCCAAATCCAAGGAGCCCCTCAAACCAAAGATTCCATCCAAGCCACTCTTAATCACCAAATGGTGTGGCGAGTCCAAAATCATGCCATGGATCTTTGCCTTCCCGGAGGAGAAAATGCTTTACTCTTAAATATTGATGCTACCAAAGGAAACACCATGTGCACCCAAATACCCAGACAAATTTCAAGAGATGAACTTGTCAAAATTCTTCCTGATTCCTGGATCACAAATTATGAAAAGCTAAGAGAACTGGAGGAATCTCTACAATCTGGTGAACTAACTTTTACCAAAAGAAATGACAAAACCGTTTGCATAAGCTTTGACCATTCCCACCTCAAAAGATCCAATAAAACCATCTTTTCTTGCCAAATGATTCAACCCAAAGATACAACAGATACATACCCTGAACCTGATAGAGAGCTCTTTTGGAATATACAAAGCATCATGGAAGAACATGACTGGTGTAAAAATTTTGACAAAAATGGAAAAAGAACTTGGTGGTTCAAATGCCCCTTTACGGGACACTGCCCTTGGGATCTTGATTGCGACTGTCAAGACTGTTTAGAAGATCCAAATGGAGAAAATGATGAGCACCACCAACGTCATGGGGAAAGGTTCGGCCTCAACAAAACCAAACCAAAATCCAAGAAAAAGGGGAAAACCACTGAAAAATAATTTCGAGCCAGATATAAAAATAAAGACCCTTCAATTGGCTCATTAGCCGTCCAGGTAAATAGAATTTCTTGTCAGTTACAAACCCCAGGAATGGCCAAAATTACCAGAAAAATTCACTCCAAGTTGGGAGGATAGTGAAACCACACCCAAACCCAAATCACCATCAGCCCATACCTCACAACCCAAAGAGCCACCTGAACCTAAACCTTCACCAATTCCGAAAATCACTAAACCCCCGCAACCACAGATATTTATGCTAAGTCCTTCCAGCTCCAGTCATACCCAAGACTTCCCTTCACTACAACCTTTTGAAAAGGAGGGAATAAGCCATGCTCCAAAAATTTCCAAGAAAAACGTAGTACTACCTACTGGAGAAAAACCCCCAACAAGTGACATCGAAGCAACAATGAACTGGCAATCTGAAAACTCCATTTGCCAAAACAAGGTACTGAACAACATTGGCAACACCATAAAGAACGTGGCCCATACACAAAACAAAATGATGAGCAAAGTGGAAACAATTGAGAAAAATATGGAGCAAACATCGTTTTGCCATGATGGACTAATCAAATCATTGGAACTAAGGTTAGCAAATTTACAATACGAGATTTGTCCGCCAGGAACTTCACTTTTCCAATTCTTCCAAAAACAACAAAAGGAGACGATTTCCATCAAAGAACAGATCCAACTTTTGAGAAATGACCACTTTAAGCCACAAACAACCCCAGTTGTCCCTTCAAAACCGACTTTCTTCCCTATGTCTCCACAAGTATATTCCCCACCTAAATTGGACTACACCTTTTCTACTTATCCACCTACCTCACAAAATTCAATCTCTTTCACCCAACCCTTAGAAGAAGAATAGGAGTTTGATATCGTAAAATTGGTTTGGGAAAGGAAAGATGCACTTGCAGCACAGAAACAAACCAAGAAAAGGCGAGACCAAGGAGAAAGTTCAAAAGGGTCCAACCCCGAAAATATGATGATTTCTGACCAGAAGACTCTAGACTTCTATGTCTCCCAGCCAAGATGCATATCAGAAGAAGATACTCCATGGTCAGAATCTCTGAATTCATCAGAAGATGAATCAATGGAAGATAGCTCTCAATCAAGCAATGAATCCACAACAAATTCTTCCGAAGATGACAATCCCCCAATATTTGTGAACCAGCCAAGAGAGCCAGAAGTATCAGAGATAGATGAGGAACAAGAAAGCATGCCAGATGAACCAATCCCAGAAAGGAGATACGAGCCCATGGCGTCCAAGCCAGTTGGAACTGGTTTCCATACTTCCACCTTGGATGACGTTAAGGTTTCAAAATGGCCTCAAAGGATCCAAGACTTCTATACTTGGATGGTGATCAAAAATTTGCAGAACGAGAAAAGTATATCATCCTGTCAGAACTCACTTCACGGTTCTCAAGAATCCTCAGAGATTGGTGAAACTCGCTTGGAATTCAAGACAAAAATACTTTTCTTACCTCCCAAGATTTTGCCTTCAACATCCGGATCCTACATAAAGTTTTCTGCGGAGATACTGGCCAAAGACAGGAGAAAATACGAAGACAGCTCTTTGAGATGAAGTGTGTGTCATTCGACAGAAATGACATTGACAGACATTTTCAAAAAGTGGCGAAGATATACTTTGAAATCGGCGAAGATATCAATCTAAAGCAAGCTTTTGTCTCTTCCCTTCCAAAGCTGCTGGCAAGCAACCATGACCATCATTGAAGAAAAGTTCCAGTCCATAACTATCCCACAAATTGGTTACATCAGGCAGGCTATTTTCATCGCATTGGATGACATTTGTACAAAGCGCTCAGCCCTCAATCAAATTATCCAGCACAATCCAACGCTTGACAAAGCATGCCGCAAATCTGATCTAATCACCGGATCAAGATGTTCCTGCCACACGTCCAGACGACGTAAAGAATTCAAGAGGTTCAGATGGCCAAGAATTCCAAATGGAAAATCAAAATCCAAGAGGCGCACAAAATATTTCAGACGCAGAAGGCCAAGAAATTTTCACAAGAAGAACAGATGCTTTATCTGCCATAATATTGGACATTTCGCAAAAAATTGTCCCCAGTCAAGAAGATCTGTCAAACTCCTTGAAGAGATTGAAGATTACACTGGCATACATCTTGCAAAAAAGGAGGACCTTGAATCGATATTCTCTGTGGATGATGAACCCAATGAAGAAACTTTATTCTCTCTCGATATCTATGAAGATCAAGGCAATGATCAGTACCAGATTTCAGAACCAGTGATCGAGGCCCGAGAGGAGATCAATGCTCTCACAATCGTTTCTCAAGTAGAACTCAAAGTCTATTCATCCAAATGGGATAAACCAGCTCGAGTTATTGCTTTCATCGACGCCGGAGCTGCTTCCTCACTCATAAATCCTGCTGTTCTCCCTGAAGATCAATGGGTGCCGCATTTTAAAGATTTCAACACTGTATCAAATGTAATCTTAACCACAACCGTCATTATAAAGCACCCGGTCGCAATTGAGTTCTTTCCAGCATTGAAGTACAGAACCAAGCTGCTAGGGTCTGATGTGCCAGGAAAAGATCTTATTATTGGATTCGACATTTACAGGCAACTTAAAGATCAACTCCAGATCAAGGCTAACGGGATAGCTTTTAAAAAGCAGTTCAGACCTTATTCTGAGATTCCAAGGTTATTCCAAATCACCAATGACGAACAAATCAAAGAGATTGAGCAAAACGTCATTGAACATTCATGTGCTGAATCCCACAAGGATTTCATGAAGAAAGGAAAAAGCCCATTATGGAAAAACCAAGAGTTTTTTATCAAGCTCCCTTTCAAGAAAAATGAAAACGTCAATCCAACAAAGGCCAGTCATTCAGGCATGAATCCAGATCATCTTCAGCTTGCAAAGAAAGAAGGCGAAGAACTTTTGGAATTTGATGTGATAGAGCCGTCGGATTCACAATGGGCATGCAAAGCATTTTATGTCAACAAAAACGCTGAGCAGACAAGAGAAAAACTCAAGTTAGTTATTAATTACCAGCCACTAAACCATTTCCTCCAAGATGATAAATTCCCCATCCCAAATAAACTCACTCTTTTCTCCCACTTAGCCAAGGCCAAATATTTTTCCAAGTTTGATTTAAAATCTGGATTTTGGCAATTGGGAATCCACCCTGAAGAACGACCCAAAAACGGGATTTTGCATCCCCGATCATCACTTCCAGTGGAAAGTCATGCCCTTCGGGTTGAAAACTGCACCCTCCTTGTTCCAAAAAGCCATGATAAAAATCTTCCAACCCATCCTCCATACCTCCTTAGTTTACATTGATGACATCCTGTTATTTAGTGATACATAGGAAGAACATGTCAACTTGCTTCGTCAATTTGAGACATTAGTAACACAGTACGGAATCATGCTCTCAGCGAAAAAGATGGTTCTTGCTCAAAAGGAGATTGATTTTCTCGGAATGCATTTTGCCCAACCTGTGCAGTTGTATATATATGTACATCTACAGCAGAAAGATAGAAGTAATTAAACAATTAAAGCTGGGGAAGGGAAACATACTTCGGGGTAGCAGATGAAACAGATCATCAAAGAATAATAAGGAAGCTACAATTTAACTTCTAACACGAATAAAGAGAAATACAAGCAACTTTCACTTTCAATTCCATCTTGTTGCAGGCGTGCAACCCGATCCCATTTCTCATATCTTATGGTAGGCGTACCACCCCCTCTCATTTTATTATATCTTGTGGTAGGCGTACCACCCGCTCCCATTTCATCATATTTTGTGGTAGGCGTACCACCCGCTCCTATTTACATCATATTTTGTGGTAGGCGTACCACCCGCTCCCATTTTATTATGTCTTGTGGTAGGCGTACCACCCGCTCCTACTTACATCATATTTTGTGGTAGGCGTACCACCCGCTCCCATTTACAAGTCATCACAAAAATTACAAGAAATCCCGGCAAGGGAACAAAAGCAATATAATAACTTCCCAGCAAGGGAAAAATAATATTGAAACAAACATCCCGGCAAGGGAACAAAAGCAATATAATAACTTCCCAGCGAGGGAACAATACCATCAAAGCAAACATCCTGGCAAGGGAGAATCAACTATAACCAATCTTAACTCAACTTTTACTCAGCTCAACTAATGCCAATACTCAATTATAATTAAAGTCCACGATAAATAAACGGGGTTCTTGCTCAACATCGAGAATCATCAATTAAGGCTTTAACATATTCCCACAATTGAAACAGTTTCATCTACAATTAATCTCCAAATCCAATTATCATTGTTTTAAGTCTAAACATGACCCATTAATATGACACTAGACCCTTTAATTCTTAACAAATCCTTATTCAACTAATCTATTTAGCAATTGACTTTATACCTACAGAATAAATCTAAACCTACAACAAAGAGGAACAACTGTAATGAAGAAACCAGCATAGCAAATCCTCACGTGAACTCCCATTTCCACATAAAAATACCAAGAACAATATTCAACAATTTGAACATGAATCACACAACAACTATCCATTTAAGACCCACGGTCATGCTCGACACCGACGTATAGATACTCGTCACCATGCCTATTCGTCGTACTCAACAAGAAGCAATTAACAATTAGGACACAACTCCTAATCCCTCAAGCTAAGGTTAGACCGGAAACTTACCTCGCTTTGCAACCAAATTCAAGATTCCAACAAACCTTCGCCTTGAAACTTTGTGTTCGAAGGCTTCAAATCTAGTCACAAATAATTTAATGCACTCAATACAAATAGTAGAAATTAATTCTATATGAATTTACAAATTTTCTGGACTAAAATCTGAAATTTAACTCAAACATTGCCTGTGGGGCCCACTTCTCGGAATCATACAAAACTCACAAAATGTGATAACCCATTCCGATACGAGTTCAACCATACAAAAATTATTGAATTCTGACATCGGATTGGCTTTCAAATCTTAAATTTTCGTTTCTGGAAGATTTGGTAAAAATATGATTTTTCTTCCATAAATTCATGGATTCATGATGTAAATGAGTGTGGAATCATGATCTATAAAGGATTTACAATAAAGAATACATACCTCATTCAAATTTGTGAAAATCCCTCTAAAAATCGCCCAAACTGAGCTCCCCCAACTCTATTTTTGTCAAAAATGGCCAAATCCCCCGTTTTTATAGTGTTTTTACGTTTCGGGCGGGCGCTGCCTGTGGCGCTGGTTCCAGTAGCCAAAAAAAATGCTGGCGCCATGGGTGGCGCCCCGTGCTATCCTGGGCGATGGCGATTTCCCCAACACAAAAATAGGCATAACTCTCTCATGCGACGTCTGAATTGGACGATTCTTTTTGCTATGACTCCGAAATTTCGATACGGATCTAATGCTTCAATTAAAACTAAATTTGGAGCCCATTTTATTAATATGATACCACTTATTCTTGAAGAAATGACATCGAAACATTCTTGAAATGCCCAAGTTAAACTCCATCAACCATCCAAAATCCATTCGAGGCCCTCGAGACTTCAACCAAATATATCAACAAATCTTAAAACATCATATGGACTTACCTAGGTTTCAAATCATCCCAAGAAATGTTGAAACGTCAATTCACACCTTGACTCAGACTTATGAGTTTCGAACTTTTCAATTTACAAAACTTGTGCCGAAACATATCAAATGAATCCGGAATGACTTCAAATTTGGCACACAAGTCATAAATGACATAATGGAGCTATTCCAATTTTTGGAATATCAATCCGAGCCCGGTATCAATAAAGTCAAATCTGTAATCAAACTTTGAAAACACTTAGCTTTTGGATTTGTAGTTTTTTTTTTCATTATAAGGCTATAACTTGAGCTCGGGACCTCAAAATTTGATTTCGGGCATACACCCAAGTCCTAAGTCACGATACGGACCTACTTGAACTATCAAAACACTTATACAGGTCCGTCTACTAAAAAAATGTTGACGGAAGTCAACTCACTTGAGTTTTAAAGTTCTATTTCACATTTTAATCTTTTTTTTTTCCACATAAAAATGTTCTGAAAAATTATACAGACCGCACATGCAAATCGAGGTGAGGTAAAAAAGGAGGTTTTTAAGCCTCGAAACATTGAACTCAATCTAAAAACAAGTGATGACCCTTTGGGTCGTCACAAAGAACTTCAAGAATCCAAGATTAACGTGTACTAGCTTCAAGATTTCAACTAGGGTTTTCAAGAACGGTTTTTAAACAATCAAGAACTTCAATATTGGTTTCAAGAACGATTTTTAAAAATCAAGACTTCAAGATTTCAACCCTAGATGTTTTGGCAACTTCAATCAACAATAATTCTCGGTTTTTCTCTTCTTTCCTTTTTTGTCACGTTTTTCTTCTTTGTTTTTTTTTTAATCAAAAACGAAATTAATGAAAGAACCTAAAACTAAGACACGAAGAACAGGATTGGGATTGTAAGAATAAACCTTTTCCTAGCTCTGATACCAACTGATGCAATAAGGAATTTGAGAACAAGAACACAAGGATAAAATCAAGACCCTCAATAATCTATCAAGACAACAAGTAGGAACTAGTCTACTTACCTTCTTGATGAAGTCAAGGAGAACCTATGCGATACAAACAACCCTCAAGACAATGATGGACTTGCAAATTGTTTGATCAAGCAAAGGAACAAGTTCAATTTGGAATCACACCAAAAATTGGACAAGTTCACACAGCGAGAGTTTTGGAGAACCTAAGGAGGTCGCTGGTTTTTGTGTTTTGATTAATAATGTAAGGTGCGAAAATAATGTAGTCTTTAGGCTTATATAGAATGAACCTTTACCTAAGTCAACTAGGAAAAGAATAACTAACAAAAAGGTCAATAATTTGGCTAAGTCTCCTTTTGGTCATGCAGGACCCCAAACAAAGAATCAATGTCTTCCATAACAATATAAATATACAACTTAAACACAAATGTGCATCATCAACGTCACACAAGTGCATCTTCAACGTAAATATCTTCAACGCCTCACACAAAGTGCATCATCAACGCTTGGCTCTTCTTCACCATTAAGTGTGCATCATGAAGTTCCTTAGCTTAACTCCTCGTGAATGGTCTCGAAGGTACAAATGTATCTTGATCAGGATGGCCTGCGTCATCAAGCCCCCACAATGTGCCTCACACACCAGCAACTCATGCCATGAAGACTCGGGTATACAAACTCTCCCCTTCTTAGATATGTACCCATCAGGCCATTGATATTTCTCTACTCTCTGCCCACTAGCTATGGCGTCACACACGCTCTTAAGCTAAGGGTCATGCATATGCATAGACTTAATACTCTCAAAACCCATCAGCCTAGATGCTAATGTGGTAGCCAAAGAAAACATCCTAGAAAGCGCATCAGCCTTAGTTTTTCCATTCTTGTAATAAATTACGTAAGGGAAACTCTCAATGAACTCAACCCACTTGGCATGCTGATCCGCTCAAATTACACCTTAATAATAGTGTAAGCGATCGATGTCAAATATAGTAACCCAACTAGGTTGGGGTCGAATCCCACAGGGAATAGGCGTGAAACGAGTATCTAATTAATGTAATATTTCACTTTAGCCTTAATTCGATCAAGTAACAAAATAAGATAAATTGATGTTGAGTACTAAAAAATATCAAACTAATAATTGCAGATTAACAAGAATAATTGAATAAATTTATGAAGTCGAGATACTAAGGTTGTGCTCCCCCTAATGTAGTAGAATGTATTGATATTGATATTAATTTCCACTCTTGATATGCAATTGGGTCTTAATAGTGTGCTATCCAATATTTTCCAATATCTAGACAACGTATCTTTTTATGATTCTCCTGAATACATTAAAGTCGAAATTACGAATACCTAATATTTGCCAACTTAAAATCTTCTTACTCCTAAGTGATTTTATTAGACAAGGATTAAAGCCTTGAATCGTCGTTACTTATTTCTACCAAACCCTATCTCCCTTTTCCAAGGTTCAATACTGTAGATTGGCACCCGTTAATGTTTGCAACCACTAACGATTCAATTAATAACAAGAAATAAATAAACATCAAGCTTCTTACGAAATTGGAATCAAAATCAATTGTTCAATAACATTCTACCCATCTAGGGTTCACAACCTTAGTATCGAAATTTAGCTACACATATTTAGAACTAAAGAACAAATAACAGAAATTGAATTCATCTTACAAAAATAAGGATTTCCAAGTTTTTATCACCCAAATATCTCTCCCAAGTTGAAATTAACCAAAAGCACTATGTTTGCACTCTAAAATCTGACAAGTCCCCTGCACATAACCCTAGAAAGGCTATTTATAGAGGCCCAAAAACCAAGGCGAATTTAAATAACTGCTGGGCCGACTTTGTCTTCTGCGATCGCATTCCTGTTGCATATCAGGAATGCGGTCCGCAGAATATGCATCTTGTATCGCAGACTGCCCCAGTACTTTTCCTTCCTATCGCATTTCAGAATGCGAACCGCAGATTGGTTCTGCGATCGCAGAATGCTATCGCTATTCCCTTCGATTCTTCACCTAAAACTCTGTCTGTCTCTACGGCGATAATGCGATGCGCATTTTCATTCTGCGAATCGCATTGTCGACAGCTTTCTTCTGTTAACTTCGGCTTGAGTTTCTGCCCGACTCTGCGATCAACATTCCAAGTCTGCGACTCGCAGATCCACTTTGCGGTCGCAGAATTACTCCTGTTGTATTGTTGGCCTCTTTTCTTGCCTTGGCATAGCTTTTGGCCTTCTTTTCGCGCTTTTGGGTTTCTTTCATCCATGTACTGAAACTAAATGTACTGAAACTAAACGAAAACTAAGTAAATAACGTGATAATTATCAAGTGGAACAAGCAATTTCTAATCAAATAGTATCAATATGTACCGAAATTCCCCGGCACATCAACACCCCCAACTTAAGCCTTTGCTTGTCCTCAAGCAATTAACAAAAATCCAACCTAACTAATGTTCTACCTATCAAATATAACGTAACATTGACCAAGGATATTGTTTGTGAATCACATCGTAAGTATAACCATCTTTTACTGTACCCGCTTCGAATCATAAACATGCTTCAAAGGACAACCAATCAATTAGTGAGCTTTTGAGCCTCAACAGAGTAACTAAATGCCACTTCCAGCTGAATCAACTTATTCTTTGACTCTAAGCTCAACTAGCTATTAACCTAGCAGTGTATGTGCCCTCACCAAAAAGAAAGTCCCGTTCGCACAGTATTTGTCATGGAATAAATCAAGGGACAGAAATACTAACATCACTCTCTCTCTGAATAGAAGTTCAAGTGTCATCACCTGCCATACCATAGGCTTGCCCTTATTTTAATTCATCACCTATTCATAGGAATGCATCAGTTAAAGATCACATAAGGACTTTATAGACTTGTAATGCTGGCTTAAGGAAGGGTAGGATATAAATTTAGACAGTAGTGGCTACTTACTCCTTGAACACTTATTACTCTCATTTCCCTTCCAACTTTTTGTTCCTTTGCCTTCATTGGATTTACACTTCCACATTAAACCCTACTCACATACCCCTTTATTTTAATTTCAAGCTTCTGTATACCACTTTCATGAACTATTTCTTGTTTTCTTTTGATTTCATACTTGTGGTATCTATTTATTCATAAACTTCTCTTTTTTTTTTCGAAGCTTCAGAGATGTACAAGAGATTTTGAGGTATGGAGTCTCATGATTTTTACCCCTTTTCATTATTGATATCCCACCCCCAACTTAATCTTTTATCAACACTCTCAATGCTCAAGGAGGAATGGGTTGAAAAGGCGTCATTTTAATGAATGGATTCAGGTTATAATGCGGAGGCCAACAAAAAGGCTATAAGGCTCAAAATGGGATACTAGTGATAATTTTAATGCACAGGTTGGCTGAAAGAGAGGCTAGAAAGGTTTTATTACTATTCAAAGAAAGCCTAAGATCACTTCTCTAACTCAGCATACATATTATAGGCAACAAAGAACCAACTGGGCAAGTTCTAGATAGCAGCAATGAACACAAGACTTATACAACAACGCTCACACACACTGGCACATCACTGTTTGGCTAATATAGTTCACAACTTTGGGGTGCGCACTTAGTGACTCGGGGCTTTCCTTGTGTCTAAAATCACAATTCTAAGTAGCCCTAGAGTTACTGAGCGAGCCTAAACTTCACTAGATTGATTTGGTTCTTGGGTTCTATTATTCACTTATGGTTTCATACTTATTTGTTCATCTACATACCATCCCAGTCAATGTACTTTATATTTAACAGCCTGGTTCTACTATTACGCGCTTGAAAAAGAACCCGACAAAAGAAAAAACAAGGGGATTTTGATTTTTATTGCTAACTAATTAATTATTAAATATTTGCTACAACATATATACACAACCCCAAAAATCATCACTATCAATATATCAACTCTCACAAATTCACACTTCAGTTAATATTATACAGACCAAATGAAAAACAAGGCTACCACCCCCAACTTCAGAACATGCATTGTCCCCAATGCAATAAAAATACAAAGTAAAGAATAAAGGGGCTCCCTGGTTGTGCAGTTGCGCGAAGAGATAGCCTATTGTGCTACCGGTGCTAGTGGAGAAGAAGGAGTGCGGTCGGACGCTGGTGGGGGAGCTGCGGAGCTGCTACTGCCATCACCTGCCGAAGGAAATCTCCTTGCGGCCTTGTCAATCAACGAGCGCTCAAGGGCAGCTGCAATATCTGCCTGCTCCTATTCATCTTCTGCTGTTGGGAGTTCAATTCCTTTACCTTTATCCTTTACGACCGGAATTTCACTCTCCTCAGGTTCTTAATTATCCTCCTCGGACTCTTCCAAGTCATCATCTGATGACGCTGCATCTGATGTCTCTTCATCAGTGGAGGCAATGCGAACTGGATCAGCAGAAGACTACGACACTTTTGCAGTTGGCAGGGGTATGTGAGTAGGGTTTAATGTGGAAGTGTAAATCCAATGAAGGCAAAGGAACAAAAAGTTGGAAGGGAAATGAGAGTAATAAGTGTTCAAGGAGGAAGTAGCCACTACTGTCTAAATTTATATCCTACCCTTCCTTAAGCCAGCATTACAAGTCTATAAAGTCCTTATGTGATCTTTAACTGATGCATTCCTATGAATAGGTGATAAATTAAAATAAGGGCAAGCCTATGGTATGGCAGGTGATGACACTTGAAATTCTATTCA
>MCJB01013648.1:135152-155810 GCA_002018475.1 Nicotiana obtusifolia | reverse complement strand
AGAACCTAAACTAAGGCACGAAGAACAGGATTGGAATTGTAAGAACAAACCCTTTCCAAGCTCTGTTACCAACTGATGCAATATAAAAAGCGAAAACAAGAAAACAAAAGATAGAAGTAAGACGCTCAATGAACTATCAAGACAACAAGTAGGAACTAGTCTACTTACCTTCTTGATGAAGTCACGGAGTACCTATACTATACGAACAACCCTCAAGACAACAATGGTCTTGCAAACTATTCGATCAAACAAAGGAACAAGTTCATTTTTGAATCACACCAGGACCCCTCAATTTTGAATCACAAAAAGGCCACAATTTGGCTAAGTTTAAGAAATAGTCACGCAGGACCCCTTAAGTAAGAATCAATGTTTTCTACAGCAACACAATAGTACAACATAAACACAAATGTACATCTTCAACACAAGATTCGTCCATAGCAAGATTTATGGATGCTTGGATCTTCTCCAAGGCTAACCAATGCCTTTTCTTGTCTTTTTCATAGATGGCATTGATAACAGTTGATCAAATTTATTTGCATCACTATATGGGTCCCAAAGGGGATGCAGTGCAGTCTCACAAAAAATATAAATATCTCTCTACTCTGACATCATATCGATAAACGGTTTAATGCATTGAAAATTAGACTAATATATATTAGATATGGTTGATGGATGACCTTGTAATGCCAAATATATTGAGAGAAAAGCTAAGTGAAACTAGACCCTAATTTCAGTAAACTTATGAATGTAAATTGCGATAACTTTCGCCGAGTTTTGTATTGCAACTTGCTTGACTTCAAAAATTAACATATGATGATTATACGATTCAAATACCTCATAACATGACCTTCTTAGCATGTTAAACACCACTAGTCTTACCCCAAAAGTACAGGTTATAAAATTCCCAGCTTACCGACTTTCGATGAAACTTATTTTCTTCGATTTGTTTACCTTCTAAACCGCCAACATGTTTTGTTCTTTGTTTTAAACACTTATGAAATTGACAATAGTCTTGATCTTCGAGCTTGCGTCGACTCACTTACGACACACTTCAACATACGAAAGTACGAAATATAAAAGCAAGCACTTGATTGGTTCTAGTTTGGACACTTGGCCAGTGTCGGGCACATGGATTTATGTGGTAAGGTATTGAGGTTGTATCATAAGCATGCATTGGTAGCTTAGACTCATGCATTGGCTCTTATATACACTGATATTGGATCATGAGCATGCATTGGTATCTTAGATTCATGTAGAGGCTCTTATATACATTTGAATGTTATCGACTCAAATCATGAAAACGAAAGGATTAAGAAACTAATATTGTACTTCGTCTCTTTGCTTACGAAGCATGCCTAAATTCCAGATTTACTGTATCTTATTTTTGGACTTGACTGATGATATTATGTCTTATCACATATTCTATTTGTGTTTTCATATGCTTATTGTATTGTTAGTAGGTGTCAGTGTCAACCCTTCGTCACTACTTCTTCGAGGCTAGACTTGATACTTACTAAGTAACGTGGTTTTGTACTCATACTAAACTTTTGCATATTTTGTGCAGGTTCTGAGGCCGATATTAATAGTACCTTTTGAGCTGAGAAGGATATTATTGGAGACATTTTTGTGAGTTGTTGTACTTGATCCAAACCGAGTTTTGGGCATTGTCAAATAGTGTTGGTCGTATTTAGACCTTATTGTTGAATTATATTTATGGTATTGAATTGACATTGGTTTCTGCATTGTTATTTATGTCACAAAATAGCTAATGACTTAATAATTTGAATCTATGGTTGTTGTTGTAGTATGTTGACTTGCCTAATAAGCGGGTTAGGCTCCATCGTAATTTTTGGTGGGATTTTAGGTTGTGACATCTTTACAAAAGGGTATGTGTCTGGATTTGTCATAATTATTGTGTAATATTGATGACTCTGAATACTATTAGAACTCTTGAGAGCTTTTAAAGGCCATGGAATATTTGAAAAAGGAATTCGAAATGAAAGATTTGAAAATTAAAAAAAAATTATCTTAATAGATCTGAGCATTTAAGTAATGGAGTATTTGTCCATGAATCAACTTATGCAAAGAGAACTTTGAAGAGATCTCAAATGAATAAAGCACATATTTTGAAGCAATCTCAGATATTAATAAATATCTCTTTCGACCTCATGAAAACTCTAGAGAACTTTTTGGTGTTGAAATTACCATATTTAGTGTAATTGGGACGTACTGTAGCTTGCTATATATTACACGACAAGATATAACCTTTCCTATAGGCTTATTAGCATTATTTAGTGTAATAGTCCACGCAGAGCTAGCGGCCGAACTCGAAAGAGGATTCTCTTTGAAGCTCACCATAGGAAAATCCCATATTCTAATGCGAGGTGAGTTTGGGGTTACGTAAGTGTTGAAGTGTGTAACCATGTTATCAAAAATCTTAATTTGTTAGTGTAACAACCGGTCGATCGCGTTGTGTATTAGAGCATCGTTCTCCTATTTGATGCTTCCCTTATATTTTTGTGATGTTCTATGACTTGAGAGGATGGTTGGTTTGGTTTTGGGAAGGTTTGGGATTGATTTGGAACACATGGTTCCATTTAGGAAGCTTAAGTTGTAATAGTGGATCAAGGTTTGATTTTTAAGTAATTGACCTTAGAACCAGGATTGGATGGTTCCAATAGGTTCGTATAGTGATTTTGGACATGAGCATATGTTCGGATTTGGTATTGGATGTTCCTAGAAGATTTTGACTCTAATTACTGAAAGTTGGCAATTTGAAAGATTGGAGAATTCATAGTTTTAACCGATGTTCACTTTGATGTTATCAGGATCTGATTGGTGTTCCAAGACTTTGGATATGTACACTTTGTTGAATAGAACTTGTGTGCAAAGTTTGTTGTAATCCAGAATGTCTAAGTGTTAACGGACGCATTCAGCAAAGTTGGAATGTTTGAAAGTTAAGAGATGGATTTGATTTTCGATTCTTGATTTTGTTGTTGTTTTTGATGTTTCGAGCCTTGGAACAAGTTTGTTCGAAGTAATTAGACTTGTTCGAATAATTGAACATGGTCCCACGGAGCTTGTGTGATTTGAGGTGGTTTCGGATTATTTCCATGTGCTTTAGAATAACTGATTACTGGTGAGATTGCAGTACTTTGCAATCGCGGAGCTAGGTCTCACGATCATGGAGAAGGGGTTTTGGCTAGCAAGGTCTTTGCAATTTTCGATCGCGAAAGGATATATGCGATCGAAAAGAAGAAATGTGGTCGGAGTGGTTGTATTTCATGATCGATAGGTGAGGGGATACGATCGTGTAGGATTGGGTGAGTGGTCATCTTGTTCGCATAGAAGGCATCGCGTTCACGTAGAGAAGCAGGAGTGGGAGGCCTTGTTTGGCCTTCGCAGTCGCGAGGCTGAGGGCCCGCGATTGCATAGAGCAGTGGCTAGTTACGCTTTGTGATCGCGAGGGCCCTGTTACGATCGCGTAGGACGAATGTCATGTAGCAAATTTTTGTGCTTCACAATTGTGAAGGGTATCTTTGGGCTGTATATTTTAAGTGGAATAATGGGATGTTTGCCCATCCTATCATATTTTGAACCCTAACTTGGAGAGGGGCAATTTTTCAAGGCGATTCTCATACAAGGCAAGAAGGTAAGTGATTTCTATTCATTTGTGATTATATTTCAAGAATCTATATCGATTTTTAACTTCTAAATCAAGGATTTAAAGTGGAGAAAATAGAATTTTTGATATGAACTTAAGAGAGTGATTTTGGGGGTTTTGATTATGAAATTGGAACTCGATTTGAAATTGTCGCGACCCAACCTCGGGGGCCCGCGACCGGGCACCGAACCCTGCTTGCAGAGTACCGGCGAACCCTGTACATGACTACCCTTATTATTCATAAGGTGCACATGCTAGCCAACACGGCAATAACGACATTATACCTATCAATTATATTGACATTACCTGTCACAACGATATATCATATCATAAACATACATTCATTCACAACATAGCCCACTGGGCTATATACAAAACCATCCAGCGGAGTACATAAGATGCCATCAAGGCGACATAATTACACATAGCCCAACTCCTGTTTATACATACACTGACACCTTGTCTATTGAGCCTCTATGGAATACATACAAAATACTTGGTCGGAACAGGACCCCGACATGCCCAAAACTATTTATACAAAAGCATACCCAAGTATAGCAAGTCCAAAAGATGAACCTTGCTATTTCTGCTGGACTGATATAATAGCCTACTGTGGAGGAGAAGCTTCACCTGTCAATCTATTTGGACCTGCAGCACGATATGCAGCATCCACAAACAAAGGACGTCAGTACGGAATATGTACTGAGTATGTAAGACAGGAATATAACTGAAAGCAATAACGTAAACAACATAATGAGAGTATACAACTCATAATACTGGAATTTACCTCTGAGGGCAGCATACCTTTAACATATCCATTATGGAACTCATTTCCATCATTTCAGAGATTTAAGACATATTTCATTCTCACAAGCCTGTTAGTTTCATACATGTTCATAATATCAAATGCATTAAGTATTCATCTCTTTAGTTTACACCTGCTCTACTGCTTATTACTTTTAAGTACATCATCACAACATATACGTCGTATAGCCGTTCTATTTGAACAATCATTGTGCACATGTCCTTACGTGGCCACAATCAAAATCATGCTTCTGTGGCTTCATAGCCACTATTACTAATTATCATTATCACATACAATCACACACACACACATGCCTTCATTGGCTCATAATCACATCACAACTGTAATCATCACCTTACCCGGCCGTATCAAGCTCGGTCGTAATGATACATGCCTCCTTGGGCTCATACCCGGGCATATCAAGCTCGGTCATAATGATACATGCCTCTTTGGGCTCATACCCGGGCATATCAAGCTCGGTCATAATGAATTATGCCTCTTTGGGCTCATACCCGGGCATATCAAGCTCGGTCATACGCCTCTATGGGCTCATACCCGGCCTTGCTAGGCGCGGTCATAACTACCCGGCCACAATAGGGTCGGTCACAACACAAAAATCAAGCATACACACATTCATCCACATTATGCATTGCAAATCACATAGCAAGGACGATCTGTCCATAGAGAGAATTTCAACACATACTAACATACATATACGTTCAATTCATAGCAAGCTCATTTGTGACTTACGTTCTTTCTTGTTATTCTTATTACTCTTTCTTTCTCATCGTGACATAACACTTTAGTTCTTACATCGATTGTACTTAATAAGTAACACAATTGCAAACAATAGCAGCATATAGAATCTTCCATAGGAGGGAATCAATATAAGCTTTCTTAGCTTCTAAGAATAGAGTATTCTTTTGGGGCTTCTTTGAGACATTGTATTCGACAAGAATCGTGCAAAAGAAAGAACGGTATAGTCTTACATACCTGGTGCGTATATACTTAGCTTCCGCTTCCAAGCTTATGGAAGTGCATTCAATCCTTTAATCTACAATTAGGATCAACCCATTTGTTAATTACTAAGCTTCGTAAATTCGATTATTCATAATTTCCGAAGTTCATGAGATGTTTTCCCTAAATTTCTTCCCTCTTAGACTTATTAAGCATTTCTATGACACATGCAATTCATTAGCTACCATAATCCACACTAATAGTGGTGTTTAACTTAGACCCGTAACTTTCATTCTCATTTTCATGAATCCCTACATGCATGTAATGGATTTTCAGGAATCCCTAAGCAAATGGGTGTAAGAACTTACCTCGCATGTTGATTAATCTATTTCTCTTTCTTGATTCTTCAATCTTTAAGTTTGCCTTTGATTTTGGGTTTGCAAGAGACAAGCTTCAGCTAGGGCTTCTTCTTTCTTCTTCAATTTTTTATGCTTTCTTCTTTGATTTCTTGTGTTTGGATGAAGAGAGATCAATTAGGGCTCATGGGTTCTTTGAGAGATGTTTCTTGAGGGTTTTCTTATGTTTTGGGTCTTATAAAATGAAGAATGAACGAGTGTAGGTCCCTTTTATAGGCCAAAGAATCAGAAATTTAATTTCAGTATATTGTCAAATTCGCGACGTAGGGGAGGGATTTCGCGGTTCGCTTTTGGGTTTCGCGGACCGCTTTTTGGTCGCGAAATATGACCCAAGTTTCTGTTTCAGTTCGCGACGTGGATGGGCAATTTCGCGGTTCGCTTTTCCATTTCGCGAACTGCTTTTTGGTCGCGTTTTGGTCCAGTGTTCAGCCCAGGTTTCTGCCTCTGTTCGCGACGATTTCGCGATTCGCTTTTCATTTCGCGAATCGCACATGGGTCGCTTTTCTTGGCCTTAACTTTCTGCCCGTGTTCGCGATGGGCATGGTGATTTCGCGAACCGCTTTTCAGTTTCGCAGTTCGCTTTCTCGTCGCTTTTTCGACAAAATGCCAACCCAGTTTTTTTTTTTTTTTTTTTTTTTTTTAACGCCTTTCGTTCATTTTGTTTTCCCGCCCTTTTTTTTTTTCTTCTTAACATTTTTTAATATATTTCAACCATTCTTCTTATTCATAGGCCCATACACACTTACCACATTACGGCATAATCACATAGGTGAATTTACGGGATATCACAGAAATCTAATTATATATATGGACTCGTGGGGTTATGGGTAGTCGGGATCTATCCCTACAATCGAGTTTTGACCATGTGAGCCCGGATTGACTTCTATTGACTTTTTGAAAATTGATTAAAGATTGAAGCTTTATTTTTTGGGGTTGATTATTATAGCATTATTTGACTCATTTAAGTAATATTTGACTAGATTCGAGTAGTTTGGAGGTGATTTTGAAAGAAAAAGCAGTTTTGGAAGGTTGAAGGTGTTACCTGGTGGAGGTAAGTCTCTTGTCTATCCTTATAAGAGAGAATTTTCCTCATAGGTAATCTATTTTCTATTTATTGCTTGATTTAGGTGTCACGTATATGCGAGGTGACGAGCTTATATGCGTAGCTAGGTTGTGACCCTAGAAAGATAGAGTTGGGCTTATGATATGCCTTATTTGGACTTTATAAATTGTTTATTCATCTTTTTTTGATTATATGACTATGTGATGAATCTTAACATGATTAGAGCCCATGCTAGAGTTATGGCTTGTTGATTTGGACATGATAGACTTTTTTCATCATGTCGAACTTTCTCAATTAGTCGTAGTCATATAATTGCCTTACTTGATTTATGATTTAGTGGTATTGGTTTACTTTGTTCTTGTTGTTGTCATGATCAGAATTAAATATGTTAAATAAGCATATTGAACTATTATAAAAAGTTGAAATACCTGATTAGCCATCGCTAATTCATATAAATATTTATCCGCATCTTATTATTATGTCCTAGTGTGTCTTTATTATATTGCTACATAGATATATTCATGAGTTGGAGAGATGAATATTGAGAAAAGTTGAGAATTTTGGCACCAAGGACATTGTGAGGATATTGATTATTGATGATAATATGTTTGGATTGGGTTGTACGTTGCAATAGTGTTATGTTTGGATCGGGTTGTAGCTATTACAATAACATCCCCAGTAAAATTTTGGTAGTTTCATTGTAAATATAAAAGATCTTGCCACTTCTAATAAATGCCTATTTTTTCTTTCAGCAACGCCATTTTGTTCACTAGTATGAGGACAATTAGTTTGGTGGATTATCCCACAAGACTCCAAATAAGCACCAAAATATTTATCCATGTATTCTATGTCATTGTCAGTTCTCACGATTTTTAACTTAGTCTCAAATTGGGTACAAATCATCTTATGAAATGACTGAAACAGGAGAAAACTTTTCTTTTGGTATTTAAGAAATACACCCAAATCATCGTAATGCAGCAATCAATAAAAGTAACAAATCATCGACTACCAGACAAAGATATTGTTTGAGTAGGACCCCATACATCAAATGAACAATCTAAAAAGGAGTTGCACTTTTAATATTACTTAAGGATAAGAGTTTTCAGTATGCTTGGCAAATTCACAAGAATCACAAAACAAAGATTCAAACTTAGTTCTGGAAATCAAACAATGATATAGCTTCTTCAATGAAAATAATAATGGATGCCCCAACCGACTATGCAATCTACCACTACCAATCTTCTTTCTTGTTTGAAGATCTTGAAAAATACAATAATCAGGAAAGACCTCAACATTACAGTTTAGTTTTTTGGTGATAGAGCTAACAGAGAACAGGTTAACAGGAAACTTAGGTACATGGAGAATAGATGATAATGTAATATCAGGTATACAAACAACAAAACATGTTCCAGAGATAAGAGTGGGAGCCATTGGCTATTCTGACATAATCCCCTTTGGGACTAGGAGAGTAGTTTTGAAAGCCTTTAGGGAGCCTGTAATCTATCTTTTTGCAAGAATCAATAATCCAAGAACAAAGGTGAGCATTAAATGCAATACCTGAATACACATAATTAAAAGTGGTAACATTAGAAGAGTCTAGTTTTTTTAGGAGATGACGAAGATGTTGAACTTCATCTGAAGACAAAGCTTCTACAAAAATAGTTTCCCTGAATGTCTCCATATTTTTTGCGATATTATCCTGGCCCCTTGAGACCTACACGTTTTCCTCCATGACTCTAGTTGGTTTACCATATAATTTCCAGTATTTCTCTTTTTTGCGCTTGGGCTTTCCATGGTAATCACAGCGCATGTGACCATTATCAGAAGTGATTGCCTTGGTTGCTCATAAGACACAGTTAGCCCAGACTTCTCAGTTTCTGCCGAATAAAGCATGACCCCTCGTCAACTCTTTTCTGTTGAACATAAGAGTGTGCATCCTCAAGAGAAGAAGAAAAATTCCAAGGACTTGACCCTGAACTGATCATACTCTTGGTTCAAACCGGCGAGGAAATCATATACCCTTTCTTTTTCAACCAATTGTTGAAAGAGAACCGCATCATCAGTACACTTCGCTTGAAGATCCTAATAATAGTCAATTTTCTACGATAACCCAACTTGAAATAATAATCGGTGGTAGTCAACTCACCTTGCTTAGTGCCATAAATTTTATTTCGAATCTAAAAGATCTAGGCATCAATTCCCTAGCGAGAGTAAGTGTAACTAGTTGATTTTCAGATATTTTCAGCAGTATCAAGTAGTAAATATTGCTTAGAGATTCGGGGATACAGAGTGTTCAAAAGCCATGTCATAACAAGAGAATTATAAGAATCTCATTGATCATAGTTAGGGTGAGTCACAACAGGCGTTTTTTTTTTCCAGTAATATAACCAAGCAACTTTCTAGACTTAATAAAAAGTAAACAAGATCTTGACCAAGCAAGATTTGTACCAACCCCGTCCAATTTAACAGTACTAATTTGAGACATAGAATTATTATATGCTTTTGTATCACCCATAATTTGAATAAGTAATAATCCTTATTATCAAAAAATCGCATAAGGATATTCAAAAATACATAATAACCTTCCAGAGATAGAATTTCCTGAACTTGCCGGAAAAATTCACCAGAAAACTCACCAAAAGAATTTTGCCAAGTCGAAATCCACAGAAACATGAATGGGAAGGGTCGAAATAGGCCTGCCATCCGAGATCTAGAAAAAGATTTTGGGAAAAGTCGTTGGAAAGTTGTAGATTTGGTAAGAAATCTAGTTGCCACGTTGGAATCCTAATTCTGGTACAAAAAATTCAAAAGTGGTAGGATGTACGCGGAACAAGCCTGAGACCCGAGTCTGAAAAAAGTTTCAGAAAAATTCGCTGGAAAGTTATAAACCTTGCTAGAAAAGTAGATGCCGCGTATTTAGGTGATTGAAAAAATCAAAACTGGTGGGGAAAGACTCTGAATGTTCCAGGACCCCAACAGAGAAAAATATTCCCAAAAAATTGGCCGAAAGGAGTTTGTGTCGTGGACAGCCACAAAGAGAGAGAAAACTCAATCTCTTTCACAAAAATGGAATCGTAGTGCTGCCAGGGAGATAGTTCACCTCAAAAAGGCAACAATGACTCTGACACAATGTTGAAGTGTGTAAAAAACTTAAGTTGTTAGAGAGAGCACACTTTTATTTACTTAATTATGTCTTCAATAATAAGACAGCAGATTCAACGATTCAAGGTAGATGCCCGGATTTATTTGGTTTTGCTATTTGAAATTCAATTGGTTTTTAAATTGTGGAGCTAAGATCGATTTTGTCTTTGGATTTGAACTTGTGGAGGAAGATTTTGGGATTCTATTGCAGGGTCTTTCAAAGGTCGAACTTAGTGCTAGAAAAATCTAAGTTGCTGCTCAGTTGAAGCTAAAATTATATGGGCATTGATATATCGTAAAGAAAGTCAACTAAGTATTTCCATCGGGACTGGTAGAACTCGAACCCGTAGCTTCCGCCTTGACAAGGAGATGCTCTGACAAATTGAACTACAATTTCAGGAAAATACGAAATCTAGCAGAAAATTTAATTTTTTTATCTCTGGATCGAATATTTTTGAAGTACAAAGGGGGTCACCTTTTGGTGTGTACTTCCCTTAATTATAGATCAGATTCACCAGACAAGAAACTCAATTTCGCACTGCTATTGAGTCATTGGACTTATCCATCGAGGGATTCAAATTGCTGATTATTTTAACTTTGATGATTATTGATATTTAGAGAAAAACAAAGAAGAAGAAATTCAAAATTTTAAGTGCTGGTCTTCAAGAAGCGAATTTGGTAATGCATTAGGTTACGGAATCTTAGTTGTTGGTCTTTCAACTATTATAGCTACTGAATCAATGAAAAACCAATGTGAAGTCGAATTTGTTATGTTTGTTTGGTCCAAACGCACACGTAAGTATACGAGGTCGACAACTAATAAAGTGATGAGAAAGTTCCCACGAGGATTTATGATTAACTATTGTCCAATCTAAACTATTTATAAATTTATTGCTCAAGTGGTTGTGAAGAAAATGATTGTAATTTTTATTAACTAAATTACTACGAAACTAATAAGCAAACAAGAAAACATGATCACAAGTAGAGCAAACAAACACTTGGAAAGAACATAAAAGTGCCAAATATATCCCTGTACTATCAGAAAATTTTTAAATGTACCCCTCGTCATACATTGAGTCTAAATATATCCCTCTCGTTATACTATTAGTTCAAATATACTCCTTTTCCGTTAAGTTTGTCCAAGGTGGACATCCAATCCCATGTGGCACTGACATTTGATGAGGTAGATGCCACACTAGCCCATTTTTTCATTTTGTTTCCTTTTTAATTTAAATCGTGCACTTTAGTCCCACATTACCTCCGGATGACTCCTACAAATAAAAATACCACGAATTAGCATTATTATTATTATATTACACGTCCGAAATCTACGAAACATGAGTGAAATGCGAGGCAATATGCAATAAAGATACATACTTTAAGCCGAATATCAATATTCACTTATTAGAAGAGCTTAGTTCGAGTTTGGGATGAATTTCGAACTCCAGCAAGCAACGTTGGAGTCTTAAATTTACAAATTCCAAACAACACTGTGTATTGAAGTTTAACAAGTAGGGCATTTTTGAACTCAAGTATAATGTGTTGTAGTTACATTTGTCTAAACTTTGAAATCCAACACCGATTATTTAAGTTGTTTCACGTTTGAATTGGAGGGTCTTTTTGTCAGAAAAAATCTTGTGTGACAGTAGTGGCTAAATGCTAATAACTTTTTAAAAACTAAGCTCTCATAGCAGGAGTTAAAAGGAGCCTATTTTCTAATTTTCCAGTATTCCAAGGATGCCAAGGTTGAGCTAAACTAGACGATACCTTAATGTTAGGCCTATGGCGAACAAGTGGTATTAGTACAACAAAATATGAAACTTGTAGCAAATCCCACATTGTAACGGCGAGATCAAATATCTAAGTGTCTAGGCACCTTTTGGGTTATATTCCAAGAAGACAAAATCGTGACGCCCCAAAGGTTGAGTCAAAGCATACAATACCTTCACAGCTTAGCCTAATTTATTAAAGTTAGTGCCTCACCTAATATGGTTGTGCAGTAAACCTTAGCTAGAATGGTGAATCCCTAAGAGAGTGCATGTAACCCCATAAACCATTGCTTCTTAAGAGCAAAATTCAATTATAGCCACTCCGGTCAAATTTATAACACCCGGTAGCCCAAAATTACAATATACATTTTGTAACCCAAAAGTAATTCTAGTGACTAGCCACCGAGTTATACATCTGACCCACAAGCACAAACACAGGTTCACTGGAAAAATGATTTTTGGCCCAAAATGATTTAGCCGGAAAACTTCACCAGTCGCAGCAGTAGTCGAAAAATTCACGGCCGCCGGAAAAGCTATATACCGAGCAGATCTGCCGAAATTCAAATAGCAAGCAAATCATCTTTTAGATCTAAACTTTCATAATATCAAAAGCCCCAAAAACAGTAAATAAAACGAGAAGAAAGAATCGCTGAATTTAATGGAAGGTAACCGGTGTTTTGAGTTTCAAAAACTCTTCCTCCTATTTGTAGGAGTAAGTTGTATTCTCCTATTAGGTCTTTTTCTACGTTTTGTAAAAATATGCTAGTTGGTTACTTAAGAGTATCATGTGTTGCCAGAACAGCATATTGGTTAAAAGGGTGACAAATTGAGGCGACAAGGTCCATTGTTTGTCGAACAAATACTCTTTGCTTTCTTTGTGTTGTACATTGTTGATGAAATGTTCACATTCATGAGCAGTATGACACCTTTGGAGTTTTGATTTATGATGCCAATGTTGTACCTGTCATCTTCCTCAATTCTGTATGTAGCTTTTAACCTATGAGGTTCACATTAATTCAAGGTTGTAGGCAAATCTATTACAAACCAACTAGAAGCAAAAGAAAGCAAGAGGAATTGTATAGGACTGTCACTATACAATTTATATATAATAGGCCTATACAAAATATATACAAAAATAAACTTCCATTATACAAAAAATATACTAAATAGACTGTCACTATACAAAATATATACAAAATAGACCGTCACTATACAAAATATACTAAATACACTATCATTATACATTTTATATACAATAGACAGTCACTATACAAAATATATACTAAATAGACTGTCACTATACAAAATATATACTAAATAGACTGTCACTAGACAAAAAATTATACAAAATAGACTGTCACTATCCAAAAAATATACAAAACAGACTGCCACTATACAAAAAATACACAAAACAAACATTTCGGGCTATTAGATGTAATAGGTTTGGTTCGGAGGACCATTTCGTGTTAACGAGGAAAAACATAAGCTATTATAATTTTGAGGGGCTATAGAGGGTCATTTTCTCGCTTCTTAATCCCGTAAGAGAATTTCCTATGAAACTTGCCTCAAGTTAGTGATCATAAGGGGTGAGTTAAAAAATTCAATGGATGACAAGTTTAGAACCCAAAGTTCTGCAGCCAAAATTCTATGCATTCACATACTTCATCTTATACCATCTTCATACAAGGGGAAGAAAGAAAATACAGCTCTTTAAGAAACTTAAAGTTAATTTGCAATGCTTCATACTAGTACAACCATATTACCTAGCACCTACAACTGCCTTTTGTTTTCCCTCTTAGGCAGATCTCATGATTTTGCTTGAAAACAAACAACGTTGCCCCTCAAATCCTGGTCTTTCAAAAATAATCTACAATTAATGCAATGCGTGATATTCATATTCCTCAAGACATGATTCAAATCAAAATGAGAGAGTTAGTGTTTTCCTTTACAATGAATAAGGATAAAAAATACTTCATGCTGAACTAGTGCTATCCTTAACAGTTCTGTCAAAAATCGAATATCATTTGATATATTCAGTTATACCAAAATTGTCCATACAATCAAAGTAACAATCTCAAAAGCTTAAAGTTACTGTAGGCTCTTTCCCAGCCTGGTTGCCCCGCCCCTACTGTCAACTGTAGGCTCGTTCAATAATGTTGCTGAGAAGGATCATGGAAACAAGTTGGAAGATGCTTTAAGTGGTTTAGCTGCAGCATAGCACACAAATTCCGACATGAATAGGGGGAACGAAGTCAACATGATTCCTCCTCAGGTACATTTCAAGCACTGAGCAGTTATTAGGTAGACGAATGCAGTTACTGATGTTGATCTTTGCCATAGAAAAAATGTTACCCCAGGAATGAAGAGTTAGTTTTCAAGAATGTTGAAGCAATGAGTTCACATAAGGATGCCAAACATGACATTAGACAACTCAATCAACCAAATTACACCTTCACTGAGCATCATCAGATCAAGTGCATGACAACAAAAATCTGATTTCCATATCCGAAAATATCTCAATCATAAATCTACAGAAGAATTTTGCAGTAAGCACTCTCTACTTTATGCCACAGAAAATGAAAAGCTGATTTTTTTCAATGGCAAAAAAATTCGAGAAGAGATACTGGGGAACTACCAGCAACTTTTAGATTCCAAAAAGCCAAGGTCAACTGGAACTTCTTGTGCATAATGAAACACCTTTTAAACGTAAGTTTACCGTCCAAGCGCATGGGGCAGTGCAACTGCAAGCCCAGCAGCTGGTCAACCAAGGTTCAAGTGCAACAATTGCCCCATCTCTCAAGGATGCAGAGGATTCCGGAGAACAACAATCTCAAGTTCTACTGCCATTCAAGTGTGCAACGGCATTCACTTCATCCAGCAGGTATGACGACAAATCATATCGTCTTGCACTTAGTTCTTCCAGCCCTGTTGCATTTATTACCGTATAAATCACTAATATCATTTCGCGCCTACTTGCCATTTGGTTAAACTGACTTCATGTTCGAATGTGTCATTCAGTAATATCTACCATCTGAATTGACACATTGGGCAAGGATGCCCCAGCTCTCCCACAACATTTCTGTTGATCTTAAAGTGTGGAAGACCATTAGGCAGATATATCCCTTTATCTCTTGCTAGGCCTGACAAGCCCATCAGTTACCTGGAAATGTACCTTGAACAGAGCCTGAAAACATGAAAAACTAATTAAGTGTAGCTTCTTGCATGTGGTCACTAACGTGTAGGAGAAAACACAGGAAAAAGCTTAAATGACAAGAATAGTTGGTGCAATCATAGCCAACTATGAATCAGATTGTTCAAGGAATTGATATATCTATGACCAAATAGACTAGTACTATATGTCTTCCCTCAAAGGATATATTTGGAAATGATATTACATAAAACTTTCCACGCTCATATCTGACCTTCTTTCGTCCGAAATATGTGAATGGGGATCTGAAGTTCAACAGATTAAAGATCATAGATTTACTGACAGTCTCTCTAAATCATTTCTCCATGTAAATAACATTACGACAATCTAATCAAAGTTGTATGTAACAGTTGCTTCAACAGATTTACTCATCACGAATAATGTCAGATGTACAGCAGCAGAAGAAGCTAGCTTAGTGGCTTTAAGAGAAGACTAACAGATACAGAGGAATATGAGCAACAAAATCAAAAAAATCAGCAAGTCAAAATGCAACTTGCAAGTGGCAGTAGATCAAAGGAATATGAACCAGAGTGTAGCCGTTAGTAGATTTAAAAAAATAAAACAACAAAAGAAAAGCCTAGAGATACTTCAAACAAGTTACCTAGTTCCAGATGGATGGATTTCTAAACTGAGATGACATTGCCTCTAGAAGAAACTTGACGAGGTTTCCTCTCTCCACTTCTTTTTCCTTCTTGAGCTCAAGATGTCGGACCTGGTCACATATCAGTAGGAAGAACAAATCATCTTGGAGGTGGAAAGATAAGCTATAAAGGTTACCCAGAATAGAGTTTCTGAAAATTTATTTGCCTCCACAAGGCAAAGTAGTGCCTTCTCCAAATAGACAATCAATTCCAACATGAAATGATTTTCAAAAACTTCATTATAGTGCTAAATGTTAAGCAACTAAGTAGAAGATAATAGGGAGTTCCACAATATTCCATTATTTAGAATGTCATTTCACAAGAAACATCCTTACATTCTGTAGCAATATCAGCAAATGTGTCAAAGATAATCAAATGACATTTGGAGAATATTTCACCTCATTAGACATGATGGCATCACAGAACAACTAATTCTCCTAAATGTGTAAAGATCATAAAGTGCTGAGAGATCTTGAACAGTATTTTCCGTCAAATAACAGTATTTCCCCTAGGATAAGTTCTATCTCCGATGCATCATTTTTTTCACAACAGCTCCATATCTGAATATCCTCAGTCATTGAGTGAGACAACCATAGAAGAGAGAAGTATAATCAATAATGGAATTGCATTGTATTGTTACAAGGAGGCATTCACCAAAAGATTGGGTGTCTCACAACTTAATAAAGAACATCAAATGAGAAAGTAGTGTGAACATGTAACAAATGTCGTCCTACCTTCACGGAGTCCTTTTGGGATACACCAGTGTCAGTGATGATGACAAGGCATTTAATGTCATGCTCATTAGCATATTCATACTGTTCCGTGAGGCTTGGATCGCATAGAGGAACAAATTCAGCCTGTGGAATGTTCAAAACTTAATTCAGATACTAAACACATTCAAGCAGAAGAGTGTGGTAATTGAACAGCTAACCCTGATATTTTCCTCCCAAAGCTCCGCCAATAGTTCCATCCGCTCTATTAATAGACCACCCCCTCCTCTTGAACAAACAAGAACATTAGTGACAACATCATATCTGCATGTTTATTACTTTAACTTTAGGTAAATGATTGGACAATGAGCAAGAAGGAAACTATATATAATAAAAGGAGAAGCAAAGCCATCATATTAAGCCAAGTGGCATAACCATAAGATAACAAATATAAAATTTTAGGCAAAGCTCCAAAAAAAAAAAATTGGAGTTTTAAAATTATTTATAATAAAAATCGAAAATAACAAAAAATAAAAAAACTACCAATTCAAATCGGGGAGTAGTTTCAAGTTGGAGTTTTAAAATTATTTTAACGATAAAAAACGAAAATAAGAAAAAATAAAAAACGACCAATTTAAATTGGGGAATAGTTATAAGTAAAATAATTATATGATGCCAAGTTGCATAACCATAAGATGATAAATGTAGATTTTTAGGACAAAGCTCCAAAAGAGTTAAAGTTTTAAAATTAGTTTACAATAAAAAACGAAAATATATAAATAAAAGAATTACCTATCCAAATTGGAGAGTAGTTTGGAACTCTCAAATTATTTTAAAATAAAAAACGAAATTAAAAAAATTTTAAACATGCCAATTCAAATTGGGGGAGTAGTTTTAAGTTGGGGTTAAAATTTTATAAGAAATTAAAATTTTTTAAAAAATTGCCAATTCAAATTGGGCGAGTAGTTTTAAGTTGGAGTTAAAAATTTATTTTAAAATAAAGAAACAAAAATATCTATTTATCTATATAGAATATGAGACGCAAATTAATGTTGATAATGCCAAGTGTAACAACAAAACTTTAACAAGTGTCAAATTTTAGGACAAAACATCAACAAATTTGGAGATTCAAAAATTATTTTAAAAAAAAAAAGATATAGACATATATAACTTCAATGTAGAGATATATAAAATAATAAGACTAATTTATTTTTTAGATGACAAAGTTTTTCCATAATAATAATGCATATGGTCATGCTATATGCTACATGGAAAAGATAAAACTAAAGACAAAAAACATAAACAATAATTTCAACAAATAAATAAAATATATAAAGATATAAATTTAACTTTTTATGTAGTAATCTTAATTAAAAAAAAAATTAAACTTTCATATTAAGTACAAACAAAAACAACATACCTAGTATACTAAGTACAAACGGGAAGAAGAATTTAATTTAATTTAATTTCTTATTGAAAATAATACAAAAATAATAATTATTACAATTATTAGTAGATTTATGACTTATATTAAAAGAACTTCTTCATTTAACCTTTGAACTAATTGAACACCATCCATTTAGAAAATTATAATAATCATATTCGTATTATAAATAAACACTAAATGAAAAAAAATTAAAATATTGTAGAACAAAACTAATGTAAAAAGAGGAGAATAGCTATAATGTGATTCTATCCACATTATAAATTTATTTGATAAAATTAAGTCAATAAATAATACTCGAAAATATTATTGATAAATTTACATATCAAAATTATTATGAGAAGGTCATAATGGATAAAGCAAAGTTAAATTTCAAGAGTAATACAAAATTATATTCATTGTATTATATTAAACTGATACTTTTATTAAGAATTCATATGACAATTTAATAATATTATGTAAAGTATAATACAATTAGATAAACAAGAAACAAAAAACAAATAAAATATAAATTTGTGGGAAAATATAAAAATATAAGACTTATAATTAGCATTATGATAAGAAAAATCATACATATACACATAACTAAAATAATAATAATAATAATAAGAAAATAGTTATAAAGAAAGAATACTAAAAAACAAATTCAAACGATAGTGTAAAAATGTATATACTAATTAAATTTCTCATGTAGGAAAGTTTAGTTCATAAATAGAATTCATAATTTCATATTGAAATATACAAAAATATGAAGATACTATTAGGATAGTGTACATATATTAAGCATATTATATATATAACACAAATTATTAATTATTAAAAATATTGGTAGGTTTTTTATAAAAATAATAAAATGCTTATCTCAATAAACAAATGAGAAAACTAATATATTATAGTAGAAAAGAATGTATGAAAAGAGGGGGCTAAAGATAATTTTATGATATTTATGTTAAATTAATTAAAAAATAAAAGATAAATAAATAACGCTCAAAATATTTTTTGATAAATTTAGACCATTGTAGAATTTCTAACAGTACAACATAAATTTAAAAAATACAAATATTTTTAGAGTAAGAAAATATATATCTATGTCATATTAAAAGAGAAGTAATATCAAAATATTAAGCCAATTGACAAGTTAATAAGAAGTCACATTAGTAAATGCATAGTACTAAGTACTTGCTAATTTAATAAAGAATAAATAAAGAACAAATAATTTATTTGATTACTATATGTTGTGTATCCTTTGATTTTGTATAGATTTTGTTATATTTCTGCACACTATATTAAATAATAAAATAACAAATAAGATTTACTAAAATAATATGATATATTAGATCATAATTTTATATGATTAATATTAATCAAATTATCCGCGCATCACGTGCGCTCTAACACTAGTTATGGTAAAGACAAAATAGTATCAGTGTCTCTAGGGGGCAGACTCGTGCACGAAGCATCCTGCATTCACGCAAGGTCGGGGGAAGGGACGCACCTAAGGGGTGTGATGTAGGCAGCCCACCTAATGAACCATTAATGGTATTCCACGGCTCGTAACCGTAACCTATAGGCCACAGGAAAACAACTTTATTGTTGCTCCAAGACTCCCCTTCTATCAATGTCATATCTCTAATTAATGAAAAGATAGAGAAAACAGCACCTGTAAGGTCTGACCTCTAGCGAAGAAGCATGTTGCAAAATCGTCTCTAAGGCAAGACTGCTCCCTGCAGCTCCAGGAGGATTTGATTTCTGGAATATTTCGTGCAGGACAGTACAAAATGAGACAGACAAAAAGAATGACTCAGAAATAAATAAGAAATAAAATCTTAGGAATTTGAAAATTACGATGACACCACTTCCTCCAGCTTATTCTATTTAACATAATTTGGCTGCAGAAGATGTTAATCAATTTACCTTTCACAAGAAAATAACACACTCAGCTTTCAACGTTTGGCAAAGTAAACCCGTTCGATGCCATCAGTGGAATAGTATTGGAGCAAAGGTTCACAAAACAGGAGACACAACATCCTTCATTACAAGGTCGATCATCCGTAACCGATGAAATTGGAATAAGACGCTGAAGAATGAAGAAAGTATCAACGCCTGGGATCTAATAAAGTCACATGAGCCCTAATAAAATATCATGGCACCAACACAATTATTCAGAAGGCCAGAGCATTACGAAAAGCATCTGAATAAAGAGTATATACAACTCAGATCCTACGTAATGCCTTTACTTAAACTGCTAATGTATTTGCTAATGTTGAACAATTAATGAATTGCTTCTGAGAAACAACCAAAACCAGTCTAGGCCGTTTATGCTGAAGGGTGAAGAAAAGGCAGACTTTATAGAAAGAAAGAGAAAGAATGATGAATTCCCTCAGTTCCAAATATCAAAACAGCCTTCGGAAACCTTGGAGGCTGTTAAGAATTTTGAATATAGTATTGTGTATAAATTAGGATCAATCAGAACTAGATAGATAGATTCCTTTCTTGTAATTAGGACTCCAAATATTTTATTTCCTATTTTTGAACTTTTACATTCACTAATTAAACCCAAAAGCTTGAGGGAATAGTCAAGCAAAATCATTCTCTCAATACTCTATCCTTTGTTCTTTATTCTTTCACATGGTATTAGAGCACGCATGAGGATTTAATCGCTGCGCATATACCAGCTATGTCTGGGAAGCAAATTTCATCACCGCGCATTTTTTTGGCAACTATACTACTGATCGTCTGGTTCTGCAAGTGTCGCGCATTAACCAACACTACCACTTGGTTCGGAGGTCTCTGGTGATCAAACCACAAAAAGCCCATTTTTAAAGGACACCCCCTCCCCC
>MCJB01013648.1:119252-135074 GCA_002018475.1 Nicotiana obtusifolia | reverse complement strand
CCCCCCCCCCCCCCCCCCCACACACGCACGCACGAACTAAAGCTTAGAAAATTCCTATGAGATCTCCACCACGCGCTGGCACATGCGAGCCGTCCCAGCTTGCTCCAGGCGACAACTTTAAGTCTACCTAGGTCAACTGATGGTTTTGAATCTACCACTTATCTAGGTTTTAAGATTTTCTGGTGACCCAAAGTTTAGATTCCAGAGAAGCAACAACTTCCGGGGAGTTCTCTTCCCTTTCCTCGTACAATAGGGGTCGACTAATGGTCACAAGTCTGCCTGTCAATTATTCAGAATTTTCCGACCAGATTTGAGCATTTTTCGACAAGTCAGAACTTTCCAACGACATTTTCCGGCAAGTTCGGTCATTTTCAAGTCCTTCCAGGTGATTTCTGGTCATCTTTCTAAGGTACGATACCGTTCAGCCCTTTTCCTGCCAAGTTTTCTGGCTAATTTGGTGTAGTTTCATGATGTACTCTCTTGGGACAGCATGTCAATTTCTGGAGATTATTTGTGAAAACTTTCGGTGATCCAACAATATGTCACAAGGATTTCAGAAACTTGATTGAAACAAACTAGGATCCAATACTTTGAATGAGCAGATGGTTTCTTCACCTGATTATATTGAGTTCCTTCATCACAAAAAGCTTAACAGACATCTTCTGAGATAGCTTTTGTTACTCCGATAGGTAATCAGATGGCTTGTGTCTCTCTGTCTTCAGTGCATCTGATCATATTTCTATTAATGAATATCTTTATTCTACTATTTCTTATTCTCAATCTCTTCCAACAATCTTGGTCAATGGATTTTAAACCATCCCGGAATAAATCAAGCTAGCCTACATTCTTCTAAACTTTAAATTCAGTTCTTTATGTTCCTGATTGTCCTTTTAACATCATAGACATTAATTGTTTATCCCAAACACTTAACTGCTTAGTGACCTTCAATAACTCTTTTCATATAGAAATGTAGCACAGGCGAATACTTGGTAATTGGCTTTGAATCATATGGACTTTATTACCTTAGCCTTCCTAAGTCGTCCATAACCTGTTCTTCGTCCATAGCTTGTCCTATTATTGATTTACCCGATCCATTACATAGATGATTGGGGCATCCTGGATAATCAAATCTTCAAAAAAGTCGTATCTGCTTTGTCTCACTTGTCTAGTTTAGAATGTAAGCCGTGTTAGCTCGGTAAGTATAATCGCTCCCCCATCCACTGATGTCATGATGATCGGGCAATATCTCATTTCTCCTTTGTTCATTCAGACAATTGGATCCTAGTCAAAGTCAGATCTGAAAAGCGCTCACTTCACGCCAAGCGAGGAGGCCACTGTGTCGCTTTTGTAGGGTAAAGCGTAGCAGGTAGGTTGAAGCGTCCGCTTTTGCCAAAAAAGCGAGAAGCGCTAGCGAAGCGAGAAGCGACGGAAGCGCTCGCTTTTGTCTTTTAAGTTACTGATAAATAAAAAAGCTTAGTCTTTTTTTACAAAAATCAGCGAGCAGCAGAGCAAGCAGCGACTAGTGTTTCATTTTTAAAGCCCGGTTGCTATTGCTGTTTCTTCTTCTTCTTCTTTTTCATTTTAAGTCCTTAAAATGGCAGCGAAACGCTGCCAATTTTTTTTTCCTTCAGTTCTTCATCTTTTGTTCTTAGTCTCACTAACAATTTTTTTAGTATTGGCAGTTACATGTGTTGTATGCAATTACATGTGCAACATGTGTTGTCTATGCAGTATTTATTATACTATTTTTCTTAATTCCGCTTCCCTTCAAAAAAGTGAGCGCTTCGCTTCTTGCTGAACTTTAAGCGAAAAGGGGCTTGTCGCTTTTCCTCGCTTCACGCTCTTCATAACACTGGTCAGATCTAGTTTGGACTTCTGCTGCTTTGTTAATTTCATTGGTCATTCGAGGTGCACTTGGATATCTTTGATGAAAAATCGACCGGAGTTATTTTCCAATTTTCTTACCTTCGGTGCTGAAAAAATCAATTTGGGGTTTCGATCTGCACTTTTCTTAGTATGATAATACACCAAAATATTTATCTTCTCTATTTTAACTGTTCAAACTCTGATGAGATTGTTCATTGGATATTATATCCTTACCCCTCACAACACACATAACTAAGAGAAAAAATAGCGTTAAAGCAAAATTAAGTAAATAAAAGTCTGCTCTCTAATAGCTCAAACTTTTAGATGATATGGTCACACACTTTCAACATGGTATCACCATATCAGAATCATTGCTACCTTCTCTTGAGAATACATACTCCTATATTCAACAGAAAGAGAGCCGACCTGATATCATGGTCTATTCAACACTAATCGAGAAATCTAGATTAATTGTATCTCATGAGCAAGTAAGGACAATCACTTCTAATAAAGAACTTGAAATGTGATTGTTGTGGAAAGCCAAAGTATACAAAAGGAGACATGTTAGGAGCTACATCAAGAGCTCTGCCTAATATTGCAGATATGTGGAGACATCCAGGAAATCTACTTATGGAGAAACTGTCTTCAAATGAAATTTAGCATCTTCACCGACTCCTGACCAAACTTGACTATCCTTCTATACAACATCCAATTATGTGCAATAAGGTATTCCCTTTAATGTTCACCTAATTCTTGGATTATTGATTATGGCGCAAATAGATACATGAAATGCACTTTTAAGGGCTTTCAAAACAACTCCCAATGTCTCAAAAAGAAATTATGCTAGAATAACCAATGGCTCTCTAACTCCGGTCTCCAGAACATGTCTGGAATCATATAATTGTCAAAAGTGAGTGACTGTTCATCGAAACTATTATAGTCATAATAAGTTCTCGAAGTACTTGAGTTTCCTCTTAACCTGTTATCTATTAGCTTTATCACCACATATCTAAACTGTATAATCAAATTCTTCTTTGATCATTATGTTTTTCAAGATTTTCAACCAGGGAAAGGGATTTCATTGTGACATTGTATTGATTGACGAGACGTGAGATGGTGCCAACGCGAGTTTGGAGGTTTAGAAGCAGACCCTGGAGTCTAAAGGTTTTATGTTGAGCAGGACCAGGACTGAATACTTTAAGTGCAAGTTCAGTGGTGTGACTCGAGAAGCAGAGAGAAACGTGAGGCTTGATTCACAAGTCATCCCTAGCAGAGGAAGTTTCAAATGCCTTAGGTCAGTTATATAAGGGAATGGGGAGATTGACGAGGATATTACACATTGTATTGGGGCAGGGTGGATGAAATGGAGGCTCGCTTCCTGTGTTTTATGTGATAAGAATGTGCCACCAAAACTTAAAGGTAAGTTCTACAAAGTGGTGGACAGACCGACTATGTTGTATGGGGCTAAGCGTTGGCCATTCAAGAACTCTCATGTTCAGAAAATGAAGATAGCAGTAATGAGGATATTGAGACGGATGTGTGGGCATAATAGGATAGATAAAATTAGGAATAAAGACATTCATTACAAGGTGGTCGTGGTCCCAATGTAGGACAAGATGCGGGAAATGAAACTTAGATGGTTCGGGAATGTGAAGAGGAGACGCACAAATACACCAATAAGGAGGTGTGAGAGGTTGGCCTTGGAAGGCCTAAGGAGAGGTAGAAGTAGGTCGGAGAAGTATTGGGGAGAGGTGATTCGGTAAAATACAGCGATGCTCTAGCTTACCGAAGACATGACCCTTGATAGAAAGGTATGAAAATCGAGAATTAAGATAGAAGGTTAGGTAGCCGAGCGTTTCTTTGTTCATAACAGTACCATTAGAGTACTACTTAGTGTCTGTCTTGTATTTTGTTATTCTTAGATTTCTATTATTATTATTATTGTTTCTTTGATGCATGTTGTTACTCCTTTCTTTTTATCTTTCCTGAGCTTAGGGTCTACTGGAAACAACCTTTCTACTTACTCAAGTTAGGGGTAAGACCAGCGTACACACTACCCTCCCAAGACACCACTCGTAGAATTACACTGGGTTTGTTGTTATTGTTGTTGAAAAGGATTGTTGTGGTAGATTGCAAGATGGCTTACGCATATTTGATGGAATTGGAGACTCTGGTCAAACTTTTTTTTTTTTTTTGGAGGAAATAAGGATGTCAATCAAAAAATAATAGAGCAGAATAGACGATTGGGCACCCAATTTTTTTGATTTGAAGATGTTATATCTTAGTTTGTTTAATAGGACTGTGTTTGAATATTTGTTTTGTGATGCTTGTGGATATGATAAGCATACCAGATATTGTTATCTTTTGAGTGATAGTAAAAGTAAAACTCCTTTTACGACTACTGATATATGCTATATTTACATGAAATTTGATATATTTTACCCCCGTTTTAATGTGTTTTTTTGGTGCTTGAAGGTTGAAATGTTATAAACTGAGCTTAATGGTTGAAGTTTGTATGTAGGAAGCCAAGAGTGGAAAATAGATATAATTTGAGTGAGAATGAAGCTAAAAGGCAATTTCTGTAGAAATAAAAAGAAATTGTGACCCCAAGCAGTGAAGTAATTGCCCATAGCACAAGAAAAGCACAGAAAAATTGTAAGCAATGAAGTAACTTTCCATAGCACAGTAAAAGCAGAGGAACATCTGGAATTTCAACCAGATCCTGTACGAAGTATAGCTATAGCACCAGTACAAATTCATCTGTGTTTTATCTTGAGCGGCAACTTAGTCATTTGGCTCAGGGATGTAAAATAAAAGCTTCTAACCCTTATTTCAGCCGTATTCTTGGCCTGAGAAGGCAAGGAACAGCATTTTTGAAGCAAATTGAGCTTGAAAGAACCTCAAGTCCATTCCACAAGATGAATCGAAGAGTTTTTCTCTACTTTTCTATCTTTATTTTTAGGGATATTGGTCAAACAATGGTTTATGTGTTTTTTAGTACTAGTATGAGTAGCTAAACCTTTCTTCTAGGGTTTTGATGGAATCAATTATTGAGTGAATTATTGACCATGCTTATTTATAATTAAGTCGTTTTTATAATCTATTTGTTCAACTACCTTTTGCTTGTTGTTGATTGAATGACCATCAATTAATTGTGCCTATTTATCATGTGTTACTTGAAAAGAACACTTGATTAGGTGGTTGTTGAACAGCATCACTTCTGAGTAATTTAAGAGATTAATTACTTGAATTTAAAAGTGGGATTAGAGATAACGAAACTTTAGCACGATCTTTGTGAGTCGTTTGAATTGCTAGCTAGTTATGATCAAGGAAATGTCTACTACTTTAAACTCTAGATGTTTGGTCCTCTACCTTCGAGAAATCTATTATAGGTATGCACCGTGAAGGTTGGCCCTAATGGGCTGATTGCTAAGCTAAAGGCACGTCGCCGGGAGTTATATACAGATATTTGGACTTGACTATGGTGATACTTTTTCTCACGTAGCTAAGTTGCTTAGTTCAGTCTTCTAGCATGTTTCGTCAAGCTTTTAAAATCACCTTATTTTGAGAAGTGTTTTGTTCTAAAAACGCTTTTTTAAAAAATACTTTTGGTGAAAAGTAGTTTGTGATTGGCTAATCAATTTGAAAAGTATTTTTGAGCAGCAATTAGTGTTTATCCAAGCTTTTAGAAACTGCTTCTAAGTATATTTTTCTCAAAAACGCTTTTCAAAAAAGTGTTTCTAGGGAGAAGCTACTTTTTTCTAATTCTCAAAAACTGCTCCTGCTTCTACAAAAAAGCACTTTTTTTCTTCCCAGATGTTTGGCCAAGCACCTCAACTTTGAAAAAAAAATACTTTTTTAAAAAAAAAGTGCTTTTGGCCTTGAAGAAGCTTGGCCAAACGGGCTATTCATCTATTGTTGTTGTTCGTCGTTGGCCTATTTACCAACCGGACATTAACAATGCATTCCTCGTGGGATTTTGATGATGAAGTACATACGAGCAACCACCTAAGTTTAGTTGCATAGGGAGAGTCCAGTAATATGGTATGTAGGCTACGACTATCACTTTATGGCTTAAAGCAATCATGGACCATAATTTGGAAAATTTTGCACTCGTTTAGGAATTTGGCATGACTCGCAACGAAGCTAATCAATCTGTTTTTATCGTCCCTTTGCTCTAGATTTTTGCATATATTTTCCGGTCTATGTTGATAATATAGCAATCACATATAGTGATGAGGAGGGAATTACCAAGTTTACGAATTATTTATTTCAACACTTTCATACATAGGATCTTTGTTGGATGAGGTACTTTTTAGGTATTGAAACTGCTCAATCCAAATCAAGTTGGATGAAGTAAGCCATTGATATTCTAAAGGAGAGAAGATTGACAAACGGTAGGCCCATTGATACTTAGATGGATATGAATGTTAAGACTTACACTAGCACACGGGGAGCCTCTTAGTGATACTAGAAGATATAGGAGGTTAGTTGGCAAGTTATTACCTCAGCATGACTCGACCTGATATTGCTTTCTAGATGACGGTTGTAAGTCAATTCTTAGATTCTCCTTGTGACGGTCATTGGAATGCGACGTTCATACAACAACACACCCAATATACTACCATATGTGTGGTCTAGAGAAGCTAGTGTGTACGCAGATCTTACTCTTACCTTGTGCGAGTTGAGGGGCTGTTCCAATAGACCTCGGCTCAGGCAACCATAGTCACAACAGTACAGCAAATTGAAATATAAAATCAGTAGAGAGTCATAGGAAAAGAAATAGTAGAAACAATGAGATAGTGTTGATTGACTTAATTATTAGGAAAGATTTGATTCTGATTGAGAATTGATATTATTCTGATTGATTGTAATTGAATGTAAATTGATTGTAATTTATTTTCCTTCCTAAAATAGCCATAGGACTTGGTGTATAAATACACTTGCTTAGGGATGTAAGAAATACACAGAAATACAAGAAGCTTTTTCTTCTACTCAAAAATCTACATGGTATCAGAGCCATTGCTGCCTTTTTGAGGTAAGTTATCACCCTCGCAGCACTAAGGTTCCGTTTTTATCAAAGAGAACGAGTTTTCTCTCTCTTGGTGGCTATCCGCAACACACACCCCTTCTGGTTGCGTCGAGACAGATTTGGTTTCCGGCGAGGCAAATTATTTTCGAGCAATTTTCTTAAGATTTCCTTCTGATTGGGCAGAAAATATGGAGACATTCAAGGAGACGGTTTCTGGCAAAATCTTGTCTTCAGTTGAAATTTAACTTTTTCAGTGCCTCCTAGCCAAACTTGACTCCGCTAATGTAGCTACATCCAATTACGTGCAATCAGGTACTGCCTTTGTCGCTCACCTTAATTCTTGGATTGTTGATTCTGGGTGCAAATAGACACATGGCAGGCTCTTCTAAAGGCATTTAAAACTATTCTCCGTGTCTCAAAAGAGCCAATAGCTCTTTAACACGTATCTCCGGAACAAGTTCTGTCGTTTGTACTCCTAATATTAAACTATCACCCGTGCTCCATGTCCTTGAGTTCCCTGTCAATCTTTATATGTTAGTGCCATCACCAAAGCTCTAAACTATAAAATCGAATTCTTTCCCGATCATTGTATTTTTCAGGATCTGCAAACAGGAAAAAGGATTGGCAGTGGTAGATTGTATAATGACTTATATATGTTAGATGGAATTCAAAACTCTGGTCAAGCCTTTTTTGGGGAAAGTAAGGATGTCAACCAAGAAATTATACAGCGGCATAGACGATTAGGACACCCATTATTCTTTGTTTTGAAGAGGTTATATCCCGATTTGTTTTCAAGGACACAATTTGAATCTTTGTTCTGTGATGGGTGTGAATATGATGGGTGTGAATATGCCAAGCATACTAGAAATTCTTATCCTGTGAGTGAAAATAAAAGCACAAGTCGGTTTATGACTATTCATTCTAATGTATGAGGTCCTACACAAACTGTTTCTTTGTCTAGTAGTCGATAATTTGCTACTTTCATTGATTGCTGCACTAGGATGACTTGGGTATATTTGCTCAAAGCCAAAAGTAAGTTTTCTCTTGTTTTCAGCCATTTCATAAGATGATTTGTACTCAGCTTGATGCCAAAACAAAAATCTTGAGAAATGACAATGATAGCGAATACATGGACTAAAAATTTGATGCTTATTTAGAGTCCAAAGGGATATTCCATCAGACTAGTTATCCTTACACTAGTGCGCAAAATGGGGTTCGTTCAAAGAAAAAATAGGCATTTGTTAGAAGTAGTACGATCTCTTATGTTCACCATGAATCTACCGAAACCTTATTTGGGGATGCTATTTTAGTGGTTGCCTATCTTATCAACAAAATGCCACTTAAAACCCTTAATTTTCAAAGTCCTCTGGAAGCTTTAAAGGGTAAGAATGAATATACTGACCAAAGGTGTTTGGGTGTGTTTACTTTGTCAACACTAGAAATTCTGGGAAACTCGATCCTAGAGCTATAAAGTGTGTTTTCATTGGGTATTCTCCGACACAGAAAGGTTACAAAATGTTATCATCCTCCTTCTATGAGATCTTTTATTAGCATGAATGTTACTTTTCCATAATCTGAACCCTATTTCAGTATTACCTCATCACCTCTTCAAGAGGAGAGCAGTAAGGAGGAAGAGGTAATTCTACCTAGTTCCATTACTAGACCTCTTGATGACATTGTTACAGGGGAAAGTGAAATTGGAGAAAGAATTCAGGGGGAGACTATTGGGCGTTTGGATAGGCCTGATTTGAAAACTTACTCAAGGAAAAACATAGCAGAAGAAGCCATCATGCAATCTACCGAAGCTGAACCTTCTTCTACTAGTGAGTTATCTATATTTCCTAATGAGTTAGATGAACCTATTGCTCACAGAAAAGTAGTCAGATCTTACACCACCAAACACCCTTTATCTAATTTTGTCTCCTATAATTCTTTGTCTCCCTCCTATAGATCCTTTGCCTTGTCTATTTCTTCTATGTCTATTCCCCAGAATTGGAGGAAAGCTTTTGCAGATCCTAAATAGAAGCAAGCTATGATTGAAAAAAAGAAAGCCATGTCAAAAAATGAGACTTGGGAACTTGTCACTTCACCACCAGACATAAAGTTGGTTGGCTGCAAATGGGTCTTCACCGTGAAGAATAAAGTTGATGACTCGATTGAAAGATTCAACACAAGATTGGTTGCTAAAGGATTCACTCAGACTTATGGAGTGGATTATTAAAAAACATTTGCCCCTGTTGCTAAGATGAATACTATTAGAATTTTGTTGTCTTGTGCAGCTAATCTTGATTGGGACTTGCAACAATTTGATGTGAAGAATGAAGAATATGGAGATTCCTCCTGGATTTGATACTGCACAAAGTCAAGGTAAGGTATGCAGATTGAAGAAAGCCTTGTAGGGACTGAAGCAACCCCCGGAGCTTAGTTTGACAGATTCTGCAAAGCAATGATCTCCTTTAGTTACCAACAAAGCAATGTTGATCACACCCTCTTCATAAGACATCATGCTGGTAAACTCATTCTTCTCATAGTTAATGTTGATGACAAAGAGGGGATGGCCCGATTGAAGAAGTTGTTGGCACATGAATTTGAGATCAAGGATCTAGAAAAATTGCAGTACTTCTTGGGAATTGAGGTTGCTAAATCAAAAAGAGGAATATTTATTTCTCTACTTACTCTGGATCTCTTAAAAGAAACTAGTATGACAGGTCGCATACCCGCAGAATCGCCCGTTGAAAGTAATCACAAGTTACAACCAGGAGTTGGAGAGTCAGTTGATAAGGAGAGATATCAAAGGTTGGTTGGAAGACTCATTTATCTCTCCCATACTAGACCAGACATAGCCTATTCAGTTAGCCCGGTGAGTCATTCATGCATGATCCGCGAGATCCTCATATGCAAGTTGTCTTTCACATTTTGAAGTATCTAAAGTCTGCTCCATGAAAAGGTCTACTTTTCTCCAAACATGATCACCTCAAAATAGAAGCCTTTAGAAACGCGGATTGGGCTGGATCTCTAGATGACAGAAGGTCTACATCTGGTTACTGTACGCTCATAGGTGGAAACTTCGTTACTTGGAGAAGCAAGAAGCAAAGTGTAGTTGCTAGATCAAGTGCGGAGGCAGAATATAGAGCTATGGCCCAGGGAGCTTGTGAACTGCTTTGACTATAAAAGCTACTTGAAGAATTGAGACTGTCGGGAAAAGGAAAACTTTCTTTATACTGTGACAATAAGGCTGCCATCAGTATAGCTCATAATCCAGTACAACATGACCGAACAAAGCATGTGGAATTGATTGACACTTCATCAAAGAAAAAATTTACAAGTGGTGTCTTGGGTTAGTTTCATGTGCCATCAGAAAAACAATTAGCTAATGTGTTTATCAAGGATCTCAACAAACGGACTTTTCATACACTGATTTGCAAGTTGGGCATGTGCGACATCTTTGCACCAACTTGAGGGGCAGTGTTGATTGACTTAATTATTAGGAAAGATTTGATTCTTATTGAAATTTGATTTTATTCCGATTGATTATAATTGACTGCAAATTGATTGTAATTTAGTTTCCTTCCTAAAATAGTCATAAGACTTAGTGTATAAATATCTTTGCTTAGAGATGCAAGAAATACACAGAAATACAATAAGCCTTTTCTTCGTCTCAAACACCTGCAAATAGTAACTAACTGAAACAGCAGCAACATCAGATAATACTAAGAATCCAAGAAAAAGAAAAATTAGAGTAATACTACAACTACCGAAATGGAAGGGAAGTACGCTCTACTACACTAACCTTCTACCTGATCCTCGACCTCCACAAGCTCTTATCAAAGGTCATGTCCTCAGTAAGCTGAATATGCGCCATGTCTTGCCTAATCACCTCTTTTCAATACTTCTTCGGCCTACCTCTACCTCTCCTTGGGACCTCCAAGGCCAACCTCTCATACCTCCTTACAGCGGCATTTGTGCCTCTCCTCTTCATATGCCCGAACCATCTAAGTCTCGCTTCCCACGTCTTGTCCTCCAGCGCCCACGTGCACCTTGCACCAAATATCTTAATCCCTAATTTTATCTATCCTGGTATGTCTGCACATCCATCTCGACATCCTCATTTCTGCTACCTTCAGCTTCTGGACATAAGAGTTCTTGATTGGCCGAACACTCCATCCCATATAGCATAATCAGTCTAACCACTACTCTGCATAACTTACCTTTAAGTCTTGGTGTCACATTTTTATCACACAAGACATCGGAAGAAAGCATTTATTTAATCCATCCTGCCCCAATACAGTAAACTCCTCGTTACTTTGGATTACTGACCCAAGATACGTGAAACTTTCCCTCTTAGGGATGATTTGTGTATCAACTCTTTTCTACTTCATCTTCATGAGTTGCGTCACTAAACTAGCACTCCATGTATTAGGTTTTAGTCTTGCTCAGCTTGAAACCTTTAGATTCCGAGTTTGTCTCCAACCATCCACCCTAGCGTTAACTCCGTCTTGCGTTTCATCAATCAGCACTATGTCATCTGCAAAAAGCATGCATTATCGCACCTTCTCCTGAATATGTCGTGTCAATACATCCATCGCCAAGGCGAATAAGAACGGGCTAAGAACTGATTCCGGTGCAACCCCATCATGACTGAAAAATGTCCCGAGTCTCCTCTGACAGCTCTTACCTGGGTCATAGCTCCATCATACATATCCTTAATCGTTCTAATATATGTGAGAAGAGCACCTATAGCCTCTAAATACCTCCGTAGAACTTTCCTTGGAGCTTTGTGCTTTCTCCAGATCAATGAGTACCATATGCAAATCGCTCTTTCTCCCTATACTGCTCCATCAGCCTCCTTATAAGATGAATGGCTTCTGTGATCGATTGCCCCGGCATAAAAATTGTGACAATTCGCATTTTTTAATATATAAAATTTGCTCCAGGGAAAGGACTACTACACGATGATCGAGGACATGAACAGAAAGTTGGACACACAGATGTGGATTAGGGAGGGTCATCTAGAAACTTTTGTGCTTTAGGAAAGTAAAATATATATATATATATATATATATATATATATATATATATATATATATATATATATATATATATATATATATATATATATATATTCGCAAGATTGGAAGGAGAAATCGAATACTGGGCTATGGCAGTGGCAACTAGTGACCTCTCATGAATCAAGCAACTATTGAAAGAACTCAAATTTGGAGAGATTAGTTAAATGGAACTTGATGACCATGTTGTCTTCACATTGCATCGAACCAAGTGCTTTATGAGAAGACCAAGCATAAGCAAATTAATTGACAATTCATTAGCGAAAAGATACTCTCGGGAGACATATCCACAGAAATAATAAAGTAAAATGATAAGCTTGTAGAACTATTCACCAAGTCCTTCACCAATCCTAGAACAAACTATATATATAGCATGCTTGATACGTCCGAATTGTATGTGTTAAATAGTAGTAACATATATTGTCCCACATCAGAAAATAGCTATGTAGTATTATGCAATATTGTATATAAATAGGCGTATCGTAAAAATACTTAATTAATCAATAATACAATTTTCCTGTGTCATTAGAGCAGAGGAAAACCCAGCCAAGCAATCGTCGTGCTTCAATTTCCGGCGACCTTTAAGGGTTGTTTTGCATTATCTCCCTTTTCTTCACTTGTGCAAAATCCAACACTACCACATGGTTCCCCTAATCACATGCGACAAAACCAGTTGGTTTCTCTTGCAAAGACCCCCCTTCACACCCACGTGCCGGTAAGATTCTCGACTTCGGCAACGCGTCTGACACACGCACTAGCGCGTGAAGCACATTCTGGCAAGATTTTGACAAAATTCTTCAGGACAAGTTGTTCATGGGGTGATTCCGCATACTATTTCTTATAGATTACGAGAACTTTGGAATTTTCGGCGAGCAACAGTCATTCCAAGTTGATGCCCTTGTTTCATCCATTCTAGACATGTCATTTAGTTTGGTAAAAGGCTCGCACTTTATACAATAATGACATATCTCGTTTCTAAGATATGATATCGTAGATGACAAATTTGAAGAAACAGGAATTGGATATGTCTACTTACTTGGAACAAGTACAGGCTGTCATGGAAGAATTTAAGAAGTTGATGTCACTTTTTAGTAGTGTTGAAAAGCAACAAGAGCAACGACAACAGATGTTTCTAGCTCTTATACTCACGGGACTTCATAATGACCTTGATTGAGTACGCGATCTGATTTTGGCTAGTCCAACTGTCCCTAAGTTGATGAATTATTCTCTCGAGTATTTCGCCTTGCTGTAGCGCCCAGTCAGACAGTGATCTCATCATAGACAGCTGGCTCCTCTGTTCTCATATCCAGACAGTGGAAAATTAGGATCTCAAACTATAAAGAATAGACAAGGAGGAGGTCGTTTAGGAAAACTGAGCATCTCAAACTATGAAGAGTTTCTGACTTTTGATAGGTTTGAGACATTAGAAATGTATGTTCTTTTGTTAAAGCTTGAGCCTTTATCATGCATATTGATTCACGGGCTCTTGTCGGTGCATTCATATAAATGCTAGATTTGTGCATATTAATGTATATATGCTACTTAGGTGCATCTGATACATGCATTGGACTTGATTAGATAAGATAGCATGTACTTTATCACACGTTAAATTGTGCATACTATGTATGCTTTATCTGTGCATTGATTATATGTGGTACATGTAAGACATATTATTATTATTGCACAAGTTTTAAGTATCTTCTATATTGACTCTCGCCACTACCTTGTTGGAGGCAGTCGACAATACTTACTGAGTACTCCCAATACTCACCCTACACATCTGCAATGTGTGTGCAGATACGGATTCGAGCTTCAGCCGAGTTCATGAGTGATCCTGTCCCAACAGTGAGTCAGCTATTTAGTTCAATGATGACTTGGAGTGTCTTTCTTTATCTCTAGATATTTCTGTTATTCAGACTGTGTTTGTATAAGGTAATCTTAAAAGCTAATGACTTGTACTACCTAATCTTGGTTTGTAAAGTTTGCTTTCACGTTGTAATCAACATTTAGAGATTGTTATTCTATTCATGTCTTATATTTAGCAATAAATCCACCAACAAGAAAACAGAACCAGTTCGTGATTACAAAAATATTGGGGGAAAGAGCAAATTCCAATTACGTTGTTATACCAAAACTACATGATGTACCTAACTTTTTTGATATTGCCTACCAACCTTGAACCCTTGACCTAGTAGTTTGGAGAGAACTCCCCAACCACTATGAACAAGGATGGCCGGTTACAGAGATGTACCTAATATATGCAGACATGCAGCATCTTGTCCAATAGAAAAGGAAAAAAAATTCTCTACGCCCAATTGTGGCAAAACACAAGTCCAGCCTAGAGATATACACATATGAGTTCACCATTATCCAAAAAAAAGGAATACACATATAAGTTAATGTGTTGCATAAGAGCAAGGAAAATGTAGAAAGAAAAAATGATGAGATAAAACCTTCCAAAAGCCTACTTACACATTCCGAATCCCCACTTTGGTGGAGCAGGTAGTCGTATCGACCACCTACTGCAAGCAATGTTCCTTCCATTAGTGATCCAAGATGGTCATCCTTTCTTAAATATATCTACATAGATAAAACATTGAAATGAGTAAATGAAACAGTGAGAAAGCACGGGAAAATATTATCGATATATTAACAATGATACAATGAGTGCTATATTTAATATATCTACTCCTACTACATATGGGATTAGGACTAATTACACATATACATATACTAATACTCCCCCTCAAGTCGGTGCATACAAATTATATGTATCGAACTTGTTACATATGTAACTAATACGACGATCAGTTAGTGACTTGGCAAAAATATTTGCAAGCTGATCATTCAACTTCAAAAACTTTATAGCAATATCTCCTGAGAGTATCTTTTCACCGACGAAGTGCCAGTCAATCTCGATGTGTTTAGTTCTTTCTTGGAATACCGAATTTGATACAATATGAAGGGCAGCTTGATTGTCACACACAACTTCCATCTGGCTGATTTCATTAAATTTCAACTCCTTGAGCAACCATTTGATCCAAACTAGCTCACATGTTGCCATAGTCATTGCTCGATATTCTGCTTTTGTATTAGACCGAGCAACCACATTCTGTTTCTTGACACCAAATTACCTCCTATTAAAACACAATATCGACACATAGAACTTCTATCAGAAGGTGATCCTGCCCAATCGGCATCTAAGTATCCAATGATCTGTTCATGGCCTCGATCCTCCAACAATAACCCCTTTTGCCTAGAGCCAACTTTACATATCGAAGAATGCTAACAACTACATCCCAATCACAGGGAGAATCAATAAACTGACTTACAACAATCACAGATGTCAGGTCTAGTCATTGTGAGGTAATTTAATTTACCAACCAGAGGCCTATATCTTACAGGATCGCTAAGCGGCTCTCCCCGCCCCAGCAGAAGTTTAGAATTCTAATCCATCAGAGTGTCAACAGGTCTACAGCCTATCATTCCTGTCTCCTTGAGAATGTCTAAGGAATACTTCCGTTGTGAGATCACAATATCTAAGCAAGACTAAATACTTAGAAATTACGTTAATCTGCCCAGATCCTTAGTCTGAAAGCGTTGAAAGAGCTGTTGCTTCAACTTAGTAATATCATCCTGATCATTGCATGTAATAATAATATCGTCAACATAAACCACCAGATAAATACAGAGATTTGAAGTAGAATACCGATAAAATACAAAGTGATCAGCTTCACTATGAGTCATGCAAAAACCCTGGATAACTTTAGTGAACTTACCAAACCAAACTCGAGGAGACTGTTTTAGACCATAAAGTGACCGGCGCAAACGCCATACAACGTCACTAGACCCCCTCCC
>MCJB01013648.1:89887-109428 GCA_002018475.1 Nicotiana obtusifolia | reverse complement strand
AATTTTGTTTGAGGAATTAGCTCCATATTGAAATTACGGAGCCATAGCAATAAGAATCGTCTAAATCGGACTCCGTATGAAAAAGTTAGGCTTAATTTTGTAAAACCAGCTAGAAATCAGATGATCAGGTGAGGTTCGCGACAAGAATGCGGTTCGCATTTGAGAAAAGCGAACCGCGAAACCCTCCAAGGCATCGCGAACTGAAGCAGAAGCTTCAGGTGAAAATTGACCTGGTTAGGTACTTTTTGCCCGATTTTTAACCCACTATAAATAGGACCTAGGGTCCATTTGTGCACTACTGATACGCATAAAACAATACCCACGAGAGAAACATTCTTCAAACACAAAGAACCACTAGAAATCAACCCCAAACTCACATGCAAAGAAGATTTACATGATTAATCTTGCAAGGAGAGGGGTTACATCTCCTTAGAAATATTTGGGGGCTTTTAAGAAGAAGATTGAAGTGAAGTTTGGAACAAATAGAGGGGGAGCCTCAAGAGAAACATCGGGTAAGTGTTATCTACCCTAAATTCCCTCTTAGATTATGATTTCCATGTTTAATCCCATTATGAGTCCATGAATTGTGAAAAGAAGAACCTAGGGTTCTTCTCTGAACTTCTGAAAATACGAAATTGGGGGTTAAGGTCAATCCGATGACGGAATTTGACAAACTTGATATGCATGGACTCGTATTGTAATGGGTAACTACATTTCATGAATTTCGAATGATTTCGGGAAATGGGACCCACTATTAATTTTGAGCTTAATTTCGGGATTTTGCCCGTAGAGTTGTAAATTTCGATGGAAATTGGTTTCCATTGTGGGTATTGAACGTAATGAATTATTTATGAATAGATTCACGCACATGGAGGCCAATTCAAAGGGCAAAGGCGTCGCGGGCTAAGGATTTAGCCGGTTTGAGGTGAGTAATGATTATAAATGATGCTCTGAGGGTTTGAAACCCCGGATTGCACATCGTAGTGCTATATTGAAGTAAGGCACACGCTCGATGATGAGCGTGGGGTCGTTTACTGTTGGGGATTGTGACTTGGTCCATCCCGATTGATTATTTTACTACCTATTTGATTGAAACTGATTTGATAATATAATGATTTGGGCTTCTAGCCATATTTGGGCTTCGTGACGGTTATGTGAACCCTTCAGGGGTAATTTATTACTGTTTTGATTACTGAAAACATATTTGGGCTTCACGCCGATTATGTAAACCCTTCGGGGATATTTGTTAATGATTTGAAATCATTGTTTGAACTCGGTTTTTGAAAACTAAATGATGTTTTCAAATGATTTGAAATGGATCGGGTGGCACGCCGCCACGGGTATGATGTAATGGGATCGGGTGGCACGCCGCCACGAGATATGATATAGCGGTTGGGCCGTAAGAAGCCCCTTCCGGAAGTCTGAACCACCCAAAGTGAGCGCAGGGTACCCATCATGATGATACAGTTGGTAACAATGACAACTGTAGGTTACGGTTGGTAACAATGACAACCGGTAACCAAAGATAATACAGTTGGTAACAATGACAACTGTAGGTTACAGTTGGTAATAATGACAACTGATAACCGGAGATAGGTAGATAATACAGTTGGTAACAATGACAACTGTAGGTTACGGTTGGTAACAATGACAACCGGTAACCAAAGATGATACAGTTGGTAACCATGACAACTGTAGGTTACGGTTGGTAACAATGACAACCGGTAACCAGAGATGACACAGTTGGAAACAATGACAACTGTAGGTTACAGTTGGTAACAATGACAACTGGTAACCGGAGTTTGATAGAATTACAGTTGGTAACAATGACAACTGTAGGTTACAGTTGGTAACAATGACAACTGGTAACCGGATTTTGAAAGATTTTACTGTTTTTAAAATGATATTGAGCCCGAGGGGCGGTTTTAAAGTGTTTCCTGTTACTTCCCGTTATTTACTTGAAAGATGTACATGTTTCCCCGTTGAAAGAAGTTCTACTTGAATTTACACTGATTTACTATTTCACCGATGTTTCATTATTTCATTATGGATTGCCTTGTGCATTATGTGTTTTTCTACTTTCAGTCATTATTTATACTTATTACTCACTGAGTTGGAAGTACTCACATTACTCCCTGCACCATGTGTGCAGATTCAGGCGTTAACGGTTCCGCTTCGAGGCATTGGCTACCACTGCCAGGGCGGTGATTCGGAGGTTACGAGGTAGCTGTTGGCGTCCGCAGCCCGTATCTCCTTTATTTTGTCGCTTTCACTTTCTTCAACAATTGTGCCAAAAATATTGTAATAGTTATTTTATTATTAGGTTTTCTTTAGTGGCTCATGACTTTGTGACACCCCGATCTGAGGGCTGTAGTCGGGATGGTTTACTATATTTTCCGCAATTGACTATTATTAAACCGTATTTATATTATTTTCTTGTTATTTAACTGATTGAGCAAAGTTTAGTGGATTCGGCTGGCCTTGTCTTCACGAGAGGCGCCATCACGACCAGGTTGGGATTTTGGGTCGTGACAATTACTTATGTTTGTTTGTAACAACCCGACCCTTAATTTCGTGCATTTATGATTTAATTTGTGTTTTGAAGCATTGAATAAGTTTGTATAACTATATCGGACTTGTTGGGATGGTTGGGGTTGAGACCCGGGGGCTTTGGGTGATTTCATACATGTTAGAACCCCAACTCAGCAAACCTGAAAATCTGATATCTGGTGCAGGCGCGATCACGCTGCACTAGGCACAATCACGCAATGTTGGAAATTTGGCCAGCGCAACCGCGCAAGAGCGGGAACCAGCAGAGAAGCGCTTGCTGCAGGAAGTTCAGCTTGGAAGCAGTATTGCGCATAGAGGACTCAACTGTCATTGCCTACCTTACCACACTGGATACCTAATGTCAGCTGATGTCACCTTCTATTAAACTCAACCTTATTTCACATTTTTTCCTTCTAAACACCTCGGAATCTATGAGGTACTACCTGTCCCATCTTTTGGAAATTCTATTGTTAACACTCCTATATCTTATCCCACAACTCCACTATCCTTGACCTATCATCACTTTAAGCACCCCGCATTAAGTTTCAATGATTCACATGCAGAACCAGATCCTTTACGTGCTTAAACCTGCCTCCTCCATGGTCCTCTAGTATGCCAGAAAGGTTCTTTCTACTCATAATCCTCATCCAATTTATACCATTCTACATTATCATCACATAACATTATTCCATTATGTCTTTGTGTCATCCTTGTCAGATATTTCAGCTCCTAAGTCTACTGGTAAAGCACTTTCTTGTCCTGGCTGTCAGTTGCCGCCGATGGTGTACATAGTGAAGGTTGGGCCATAATGGTCATATTGATCAACTTAAGGATGATGTGACTGTCAGATCTGAAGGATGATGCGAACAGCCACTTAGGTCACTGAAAATTGCACAGTGACTGAGTTCTTTTTTCCCAGATGCCGCTGGAATAATGCAAAATGATAATTATCTCACCAACACTCTGATACCATGTGAGAAATAGCATGGGTAAAATATTATTGATTCATTCCTTAACTATACAAAGAGCCTATTTATGTCCATACAAAGTACATAATCTGCATATTCCAATGTGAGACACTCAACCTGCTATATACATAAAACTATCTAACACATCGATTAGTGGACTCGTCTAAGATGATAAGTTCTCTCGTGTGGCTAAGATTGCTTCCATCTTTCTTTTTGTCCATGGCTATTGTTAAAGAAATGATCCTTGGACCTAACTCAACCCCAAAAGCTAGATCAAGAGGTGAAGATTGACCTCTTTATCAATTGGATAAAAATAATTCATTCCTTCACAAGGTTCTAGAGGATAAGGTATACAAGAAACAACAATCAAGATTTGTTGATTACATAGAACACCGTATGGTTAAAAGCAGACCTTTATATACGGTTTGGAATGTTTAACCCAATTATTCAAGACTGAAAGTGAAATCATTCTCTATCCAATCGACATTATGCTCCAAATATGTACATGTATTTGGTGGTTTATTTGATCATATAGTTATCATAGGTAATAATTAGGAGAGCATCGCTAAGTGGAAGCATCATCTCTTTCAACATTTTCAGACCAAGGATTTAGATAAGTTGAAGTACTCCCTGACTATTGATGTCGCGCATATTCTAAAGGAGACAGAGATGACAAAATATAGCCTCTTGACCTACCACAGTGATAAGGTTGTACTAGGTCAGGGGAAACTTCTATTCTAAAAGATATAATAGGTTGGTTTGCAAGTTAAATTATCACGATGTGACACAATGTGATACGACCTGATAATGCATTTCCAGCTAAGTTGCTCGGATACGGGTGCGGATCTAAAGGTCAGATCCTTCGAGATGTAAATTCTAAGATTCGGGATCCTAGTATGGATACGGATGCGGGGATCCAGCTAAAAATAATTCAAAAAAATAAAAATATAAAAATATCTCTAAATTATAAGAAATTTTGTGGAATACTTACGTACTTGTAAACTGTGATTTTCTTTTTAATTCTCAAGTTGTAGAAAAATAAAGGATTGATTTCCTAGATGAGGTATGCTATCTTCTTCAAACTTACCCTAGTGTTGGTTCTGATTTCGGAAATCACATTGTATCTCTCGTTTCAATTTTTCTGTCCGTCGTGGTCAAAGCACACAAAATTGTTTGACTAGATCCGGTGAATCTCATACCCACACCCATACTAGTGTCGTGACGATACGGGTGCAGCACCTAAACTGCCATGTTGAAGCAACTTAGATTTCCGGTGAATTTTGTAAATAAGGTTTTGAATTCTCTGTGTAATATTCATTGGAATGCATTGATTTGTATCCTTTGGTACATGGAAATGGATAACTTAAAGGATCAAAGATATGAGTAGATTGTTGGGTACACAGAGGGTGAACAGACGATCTATTTTCGGATACTACATTCTGGTTAGAGATAATTTAGTGTCTTGAAAGAGTAAGAAACTGGATGCAGTTGTAAAATCCAATTTAGAAGCAGATGTCGTATTTTAGTAGTGGCAACCTGTGAATTCACATGGATCAAAAAATTGAAACTCCGAGATGTCAGTTAGATGGAACTTGTGTGTGATAATCAAATTGCACTTCATACTACACCAAATCTGGTGTCTCATAAAAGGTCCACCCTCATAGAAATTGATGATCATTTTGTCATAGATATGGTACGATCATTAAACATTATGATATAGTTCATAAAGTTGAATAATCATCTTGTACATATATTCACCAAGTCCCTTGCGTCCCTTGTCAGACCTTCAATTAGTTATATTATGCAGCAAGTTCGGTACTCACAATTTGTATGCACCATAATTGGCCTCCTTTTTTTAATACATGCATATATCACCAACTTAACCTCGTTATATATAGCAGCATAGCGTGCATGCGGCCCAGGACATCTAAGAACATAGCACAAACCCCCAATAGCTTGCAGGCATAATCACATGTATCTTATTTCCCACAAAAGAATAATGCATAAAGCAACAACAGTTCCAGAATCTTTTAAAAATACAGTGGTCTATGACAAAATATATCACCTGTCGAAGTTGTCGCCTGATGACCACCCATTTCGTCTTTCTTTCAGAAGATTGAGGACGCAAGGAACCCAAAAGGGAAAGAAGCTTCAAATATGGGAAAAAGAGATTAACACAAGCACCCAAGTGAGTTCAAAGACACAATAAGCTAGGTATCTTGACATGGCACTTTGATACCGTACCTCTGCAACTTTTTGTCTGTGTTCTGGTCTGATTCCTGCCCAAGCCCAAATTGCGTCCAAAAGATCAGCATGATTCAAATGAATATCACATGATTCAGAATGGAAGTAATGAAGAATAATGTCCATCGTGGCCTGTATTAAAAGGAAATAAGTAGGATGCAGGATGTTCTTGTATTACAGAGCTAGCTAGAATGAAGTGCGAGACAAGGGAAAATCAGGAAACTAAAGGATCTGGATTACAAAGCATTAAACCAAGTGACTCAAGCTCAACTACGGAATATCAACCATGAAAATGTACGAAATCTCTTTACATTGCATCTCTGAATAGGAATTCGGGATTCTTTGCCAACAGGAAAATCAATCTTCTGAGGCTTTGGAAATGAGCAGAGCAGAATAGGTCATGTTTCACAAAATTGAGGCTAACAGCACAGATGCAAATTCGAGTGTCTTACCTTAATTATCTCTGACTCAGTTAGAGCTGTTTCCCCTCCAATAATATCGAAGTCCCCCTACAGTTCAGTTAATAACTATTAAATGAAATTATGAACTAAAATAGCCAGCATTTCTCTATTCAGTCAAAAGAAACTGTGGAAGAAAATTAAAACCTGCAGATATCGGTTTGGGGGTGAATGGCCAATCGCTCGCCGGTATACGTATGATATTTCATAGCGTTTAAAGAATGATCTCTGACAAGGATTAATGTTTAAAAAATGTAAGTAGATGCTTCACAGCAGTTACACTTTTCTTTTCTTTTTTTGTCATAAATCAAAGCAGAGTTTTCAATATGATTCAAATGATAGGTCTAAAAACCATATAGATGTGCTATCTTTTTAGCACATCAGTCAACTATACCAGAACCTCTAAGAATGAATACATTTCTGACAAGGCAATCTATAATGCAACATGGATACTGACACAGATGTCAAGTACAGCACACTCATTAATATGGACACTTCTACAAAAAAAAAAAAAAAGAATAGTACAGCGGGGTGACAAATATACATATTACAAAATTCTATTGTATTATATGTCAGTAAATCTAACTAAAAAAACACGCACACATATTCTAATACACATATTTACAATTAACTACCCGCTCCCTCCCATTTGATATGAAAGTATTTGACTGGACACGGAATTTAAGAAAGAAAGAAAGACTAGTGGTTTTAATCATGCCATGACATTAATTGGCTACAAAATTGTGAAAATATGGGTAAAATGTAAAAGTGGGTCTGATGGAGCTTTATTGGATTAGATAACATGGGGAAAATTTTCTTTTATCAGGATGTAGATATTAGTGAGAGGACTCATAAGGACATCCTAGGAAACTAGATAGGTTTCATCAACGGTGCATGGTTAAGAGCTCAAAACCAAAAATTGTGTTTTGATCTGTAAAAACTTTTAGTTAAATACACTAGAAGCCTGTTTCTTTTGACAACTATGAGCTGTAGCTTTTTGCATTTTATCTTCTTGTTTGTCAATACTTTTTCTTAATATTTTGCTATTAAGATTCATTCAATCAAATTTATATATTTTTATATTTTCCTTTTATTTACTTACAAGATGATTGCCATTCATCATAATGTTAAACTTTTTTCTTGTATTTTGAGATTTATTTTTCAATTTCTCATCACTATGTCTCAATAGACCTTCCAGGAATTCTTATTTGCGTTGAATGAGGAGTCTTAGTATCTGGGTTTAATTTTTTTTTTCCCTCTTCTTTGTTTTTTTTGTGTGTCTGTGGGGAGGGGGGAGGAGTTGGGGGTTAAGATTCAAGAGTGCATAGCCAACTAGCCACGTAAGATCATGCACTGAATAGAATTGTTGGACAAGTTAAAACAGCAAAACATCAGAAAGCAAATCATAAACAAATGTATTTAATGCTTAAACTGGCATGAAGCACAAAAATAAGACAGATGATAAGCAATTCAAAGCAAGAGCAGGGGAAAACATGTGACATAAATAAAGAACAAAAACTGCAATATAAAATTTTAGTGATGAACTCAAACTGCCATTATTCACAGAACAGTCCTAAAAAGGCGACCACAAACTAAGTAATTATAATTCAAGAGTATATACAAGTCAAGATATAAGAAACAGAGTCTAAAGAGTTCACAACAACTACAAAAAGTACGCCTCAATGCAAACTAGTTGGAGTCGGCTATATGACTCCTCTATATCTATTCCACTTAAATCTATACGGTTTAAGAGTTCACAACAGCTACATGCGTACAATAGACCCTTGTGGTCCGGCCCTTCCCCGCACATAGGGGAACTTAGTGCACTGGGCTACCCTTTAAATATTTTGTCTTTCAAGATAAATTATGTGTTCTATACAAGTAGGGATTCTCTAAATCGGAGATTTATCCCTACTCCACAAAAATTAAGAAGGCTCCTGGAATATTGAACCTAATGTGAGTGCACTAACAACAAATAAACCTTGACCCAACTAGTTGATATCGCCTATAAGGCTACTTTGCTTCCAAAAGTATTAAGACTTTCGAGGTAAAAAAAAAATACCTCTACAATTTCTAAGAGAGGTGAACGTAGGCAAGAGAAGCAACAACTATTGAATACAGTTCCAAAAATTATGAAATCAGTCAGAGAGCTGATAAGGTACCCGATTGGCAATTATCCATTTCACAAAAGGAAGTCGAAGTTCATGGCAAAGCTCAACCACGTCTCCTCCATGAGTCAAAAGCTTAACAGCACTTCTTTCTCGACTGAACGAGCAAAAATAAATTGAGAAAAGAAGAAGCAAATGACAACTTAAAGATTTAAATACATAGAGAAGGGTAAGATTATATCAAGTTAATGAGTAGGAAAACCAGTGAAATTGACACCTATTCGCCTGTGGACATTCACCAAGCATTCGCATGGGTATGATCTCCAAATGCTTTGCACAATGTCGTCTGAATACTTCTGTGGAAATCTCGACCACATTATCGCGTCTCTCAGTCTGTAGATCAGTGAACAGAATACATGAGGTATCCCTTCCAACCACCTTCGAACTTTCAAGATTCGTGTTATGGCCTTTTGTGTTTAACGTGTCTTCATTGAATATGGCATTTACAATTTTATCATAAACACCACTGTCATCTGAAATGTGAACTGTCCTAAGAATATCTGCAAGTGCGGGAAAAGAGAAACTTACTCAACAAAGATAGCAACCTACTAAACCAAGGAGAGTTTTAACCCAGTCCGTGGTCTATACAGAAAGAGTTTTGGATCAACTTAAAAGGAAAAAAAAGAGAAAGCTGGAAATAGGGGAAACCTGGACTTCATAATAAAAACTTACAAAACTGGCCACAAAGTGTAACTGGGTTAAAAATAAATAAATAAAAATATAACTGGTCATGCCTTATCCTAATAGCTTTACAGGCTAAATCTCAAACAGATAGTATAGCAGGACACATGTAGAGAAAGATAATAACTGAATAGGAATTGACTGATACAATTACGAACATCAATTAGTAATCCCCTTCTCATGCTCATACGGTATTGAAGCAGTCTAAAAATACTTTCAATCGCCTTTTTTTAGCTCAATGTGCTTAGACTGTTAAGAAACGACAACTATGCATCAGTCCCAAACAAGTTGAGGTCAATTATATGAACCCTCACTTCTTTCTTTAAGCTCAACTTGTGTCATCATCATACAAAAAATAAAATAAAAGTGAAAGTGAAAAAGAAGTTGAGTATATATATATAATAGTAATAATAATAATGATGACATTAGAAGTTCTCTAACAAGTCTAAAACATATTCCCAACCAGAAGGTATCACCTATATTGATCGTTTTCTTTCACTATGCCCTATCTTTAGCTAAGTTTGCATTAATTAGATCAATTTCTTGTCTTCCAAAACACTTGTCATTTCACTCCCACTTTACAGACAATCTCCAATCATTTCTTTTACTGCGACTCCTTATATGAGTGTAATTACAAAACACAAGCCAAGGGATATCTCCTTAAACAATAGCATAGCATAACTCCGCTGTTCCTTTATGTTATCTGATTCCAGGTCTGAACTCTATTTACTTAGCAAACAGTCATAGGGGGTGGAAATAAAACAGTTATAACTAGATATCTCAACTACTTACTATCCAACATCTCATACTCCATTCGAGGAGGAAAGTCATTTTGAAGAAGTTCAACGGCTGATGGACGGTCAGACGGACTTGGGGTCATTAAGCGCCTTAACAAGGATGCCTGCTCTGGAAATTCGGCAGCCCAAGCAGGAGGAACCTCTCCTTTTTGTTTTAAATCAGAAAGAACAATATGTCGCTCCATTGCAGTGTCAAAAGGATGCCACAACTCGAAGAAAACAACTCCTAAGCTGTACATATCAGCCTGAGGATTATGGAGTCAGAAGCAAACTAGCATAGAAGAACTTTTTGTTGTGATCAAGCAAAACACTGAAAGTAACAAAATGCTACCTTCTCATTGATCTTGGGCCACCTTTGTTCTATTTCAGGTGCAGTATAGAAATATGTACCAACTTGGCCAGTGCCATCAACAGAACCTCCTATCATCTCGGCAGCATCTACATCCTGGTCCAGCTGCTCTAGTTTCAAGAATTTGGCTGAAATTTTCAATTATAAATATACCATATGTTTAAATTCAGGTTCCTTCAACCAGGCAAAACAGAGGAAAGCATCCCGCATTCATGCAGCCCGTTCAAAAAATAATCCAGAATATAAATTAAAACAACAGAGACATCGTTATTTATCTTACATACTGAACATAAAAGACACCCGCCATACATGGCAAAAGATAACCAGGTACTGTTGGAAAAATATATTCTATGTTCAAACATGGATTTTCGAATTAGGAGAAAAGTTAGTTGTATCTCCCAGTGATTGAAAAGTAGCTTTACATCCATGTTCAAACACCCTCTATACATGGCAAAAGATAACCAGGACACTGTAGAAAAAATATATTCCATGTTCAAACATGGATTTTTGAATTAGGAGAATAGTTAGTTGTATCTCCCAGTGACAGAAAAGTAGCTTTACATCCAATTATAATCTTATGTGAAAATTTATAAAGTGCAAAGCTCCCAATACCTTATACTCTAGAAAATTTCAGGCTTTCACCTTGGGATCTGAGAATAAAGAACAAAAACAAAACCTGGACACTCTTCACTTTACTTCATGTTTGCACACAAATTTCTCTGAGTCCTTTTGGCTTCTTCAGCTAGGACAGTAAGAGTTTCCCCAGAGAAAAATTTTATTTCAAAGTCAATCTTACATAAGACATGATTGTAAGTGTATTATCTGGTGCCAATGAAAAGTGATAATACATTATCGGGTTGCTCAGTGATTAAAAATATTCGCTTAATCCTTGTATCATATTTCTAGTTCTGTAATACACTGCTTTAGGAAATTCCTTTTGCTTCATGATAAAAGAGGATAGATGCTTCAACCATTGTCGTATATAACATGAAAGCAAAAGATAAATACTCAGTAAAGACAAAAGAGAAACACTTTTACAAGTTAAGAATATGAAGCAAATTCTTACCTAGACCAAAATCCCCGATTTTAATGTCGTTGCGAGCGTCAAAAAATATATTATTAGGTGTCAAGTCACGATGAATAATGCCTTGTCCATGGATATGTGCCAAGCCTTCTACAATTTGGCGGAACAAATGCCATGCAAGTTCCTTGTCTAAATTGCTATATGATTCAAACATTTGACGGAGCGTCCTTCAAAAACATAAATAAAGTCAGTCCGTTCTGGCTGGGGCGAAAAGAATGAGGACAGGTGGAGAGAAAGAAAAAAGTAGAGTAATAGTTATTTCCCTTGTTTGGTAAGGAGAAAATAAGGGAGAAAGATAATTAAAGATGCGGCTTTTTCAGCCCCTTCAACATTGAATAAGGAGGAATTATATTTACTACCTATCCAGCCATAGAAAACAATCGGGCATAAATGATAAATATTTCAGTGGAGTAAGTCAATGAATTTTTCCCTCCCCTTCATGTTATCAAAAATAGTATTAAGTTGACTTTCAAATTTCAATATTGCCAGCATTATATCGAAGGCTAAAATTATCAGAAAACTACACTGTCGGAGGAAGATGTTAGGTAATTATGTGAATATATATATATGTGTGTGTGTGTGTGTGTGTATATAAAACAATAATTAGTCCTAGTCCCGTTTGTATATATAATTAGTCCGATTTATGTATACTTATAAATAGGATTCAGTGTAACATAGTTAAAACATCGATAACATTTTTCTGGTGTATTATATCTCACACGGTATCAGAGAGGCAGTGAGAAAACATCCGAGAAAGAAAACCCAACCAAAAACAGTCATCATGCTTCAATTCCGGCGACCTTTTTAGGGATGATATGTGTTCCCAACCAAAAACAGTCATCATGCTTCAATTCCGGCGACCTTTTTAGGGATGATATGTGTTCCCTCCTTTTTCCTTTGGTGTTGTACAAAATCCAACAACACCACAAGGTTCCCAAGAGAGAGGCGACCAAACCCCAGAAAGATTCTCCAGAAAATACCATTCACGCACCTATCGGAGATCTGCTTCCGGCAGCCAGTATGTCCCATGCGCCGGCGCGTGAGGCCTGCTCCGGCCAGATTTTGAAAAACTTTCTGTAGGACAATGTGATCGCCTTGCAATTTTGAGCCTACCCATCCTATTTAAACCAAATTCCGACCATTTTTATATTTTTCCGATGTGAACAGTGATTTCTAGAAAATTTTCTGATTTTTCGGGTGTGAACATTATAATGTCATTCGTATCAGAAGCCTTTGACTCACAATCCGTTGGATCCAATGCATTGAATCCAATCCAGATGGTTTCTTTATCGAAAACTATAGAGTTCCTTCAGTACAAAGCATGTAAACAGACATCTTTTGAGATTGCTACTGACGTTCAAACAGGTAATAGCGTTACTTTTTTTTATGAAATTAGTTGCTTCATTGCAAGCATCAAGAAGATGCAAAAGTTACAAGAAGGATCAATGTTAGCTCCATTACAATATAACAAAAACCTGCCCAGGGAGCTAACAAAAAGAATCAAAAGTAGAAAGGGGCTAACTTAGAGTAAGTGAGCCAATGAAGTCTAGAAGGGGAATAACATTATTTACCGGGCCTAGAATACTCCAACTAAATAGATAGACAAGACATTTAGCTTTAAGAGCATGAATTGTAGTTGAAATGCCATCAAAACATATGCGATTCCTTTCTTGCCAAAGACACCAAAAAATGCATGCTGGGATCAACTTCCAGACTTTCTTGATGGCTCTATCAACTTTCCATCTGCTCCATCCTTCTACTGCCTCCTTAATGCCCTGAGGTTGTGTCCACCTAAGCCCCAAGATTGCTAGAAACATATTCCACATATTTGCTGCCATTGGACAATGCAAAAAAAGGTGGTTGACTGACTCAGAGTTTTGCTGGCATAGGTAGTATCTGTTCACCAACTGAAAACTCCTTTTACAAAGATTATCTTGAGTTAAACAGGCTTCTCTAAGGGCTGTCCAAGTGAAGCAAATAACCTTTGTGGTAAGCTTTGTCCTCCAAATGAGCTTCCACGGCCAAGAGCCTATGATTCCATTTTGTTCACACATATGCTTATAGCCTGCCTTGACTGTATAGGAATCTGCACTACCTCTTCCCTATATGAGCTTGTCTGGGATCTGATCATTCACGGTGAGGTTTCCGGTCTTTCCAACAACACTAAAAAATTGGCCAGCTCCCAGTCATGCATGTTTCTTCTAAAGAGAGGGGCCATGCGCTTTCTAATCTATATTCCCTAACTGTAGAATTGGGATCACTGGCTATCTGAAATAGTAGAGGGAAGCTCTACCTCAGTGGGCAATTTCCAAACTAAATATCCTTCCAGAATCTAAATTGAGAACCATTCCCAACCTTGAAAGAGACATTCTGTGAAAAATCATCCCAAAGGCTACTAATGTGTTTCCATAACCCCACTCCACGAGGGGCTCTGCTTAGTTTAGTACACCAATGGCTTTGTTGTCCATGTTTGGCTATCACCACCTTCTTCCACAGGCTGGTATCTTCCTAGCCAAATTTTCCTAGCCATTTCATTAGCATGCTCTTGTAGTGTTTTGCCAAATCTTTGATACCAAGTCCACCAAGTTCTTTGAGTTGAATTACTTTGGACCACTTGACAAGGTGGAACTTATGCCCCTCATTATTCCCTTTCCAAAGAAAGGTCCTCCTGAGCTTGTCCAGCTGCTTGAGCACCTTACTAGGCATAGGGTAAAGTGACATGTAATAGGTTGGAATGCTCCATAACACTGCTAATCAAGGTTAGCCTGCCACCTATAGAGAGATATTATAGTTGCCACGTTGCCAATCTCTTCTCCTCCTTTCTTATCACTCCATTCCACATTGGAGTAGACTTATACTTTGCTACCAATGGTAAGCCTAGATATGTGGTTGGGAAAGAGCCAGTAGCACAACATGGAACATCAGCTAGCTCCTCTAAGTTAGGAACTTCATTAACAGGATAAGTCATACTCTTAGACATGTTGATATGAAGCCCTGAAACAACTTCAAAAATGAGCAGGGTGAGATTAAGTTATCGGACCTGAGTTTTTTCAGTACCACTGAAGATTAGTGTGTCATCGGCATAATGTGAAACTGTAAGTTCACTTTCTAGGGACCTTCCAACACTGAAACCGTCAAACCATTGTAACTGCCTTGCTTTGTGAAGCATCTTGCTGAGGCCTTCCATGCGATAATAAAAAGAAAAGGGAATAAGGGATCTCCCTGCCTTAGTCCATTTTGCGGAGAGAAGAAGCCAACTGGATTCCTATTGATTAGAATTGATAGACTATATTTGATCCATCTAATCCACCTGCCACCAAATCCCATTTTCCTTAGCATTGAGAACATGTAGGATCAATTAACTTGGTCAAAAGCTTTCTCAATGTCCAATTTGCATATGATACCTGGGATTCCACTCTTCAACCTCTCATCCAACACCTCTTTAGCAATCAACAGCATCAGATTTGCCTTTGTTTGATAAAAGCATTTTGGTTTCCTGAAATAAGCTTCCCAATCAAAGATTTGAGCCTCTCAGCTAAAAGCTTAGCTGCTATCTTGTAAATACTACCTATGAGACTTATGGGCCTGAAATCTTTAAGTTCAATAGCACCCTTCCTTTTTGGAACTAGAGCTATAAAGGAGGCATTACAAGATCCGACCATGTAGTAGTTCTGGTGAAAGTGGTTTAAAGCTCCCATGATATCATACTTGAGTATATCCCGGGTTTTCTAGAAAAACGCCATAATATAACCATCTGGCCCTGGGGATTTATCCGTGCACATGCCCTGATTGCTGCAAGCACTTCCTCTTCTTCAAATGCTCTTTCTAGCCAATCTTTCTCCTCTATAGTGATACATGCTAGATTATCGAAGTCCGCAGTGGCTTCAGTGTTGTACAGCCCCTGATAAAAGTTCATAATTTCCTCTTTGATCGTCTCTTTGTCAACTGTGACTTCATCTCCAATCTTCAACTTTTCTATATAATTTGACCTTCTGTGAGAATTGGCCATTCTTTGGAAATATTTGGTGTTTCTATCTCCTTCTTTGAGCCATAGACACCTAGATTTTTGTCTCCAAGATATCTCTTCCTCTTTTGCTATTTGTTGTATCTCCATTTTGATTCTCAACATTTTCTCCTTTTCAGCCTGAGATAGAAGTCTACCTCTAGTTAATTGCTCCAGCATGGATAGCTCTTCCAGGGACTTATTTTTCTTTGCTTCCAGCTTGCCAAATTCCACTCTATTCCAGTCAACTATATCCCTCTTTAGGCATCTTAGTTTTTGAATTAGAGTAAAGTCAGGTCTGCCCCTGATCTCATAACTTTGCCACCAGTGTTTAACTTTGTCAATCAACCCTTCCACTTGTAGCCACATATTCTCAAACTTGAAGTAGGAGGGATTGACTTCCCAGTCACCGCATTCTAAAAGTAATGGATTGTGATCAGAAATCACTCTTGGAAGAGCAAGCTACTTCATAGCCCCAAAGCTTTCATTCCATTCAGTAGAGACTAGGAATCTATCAATCCTGGAAGCTTGTGATGAGTTCTCACGCCTTCACCATGTATAATAAGCCCCTTGGAGAGGGAGATCAATTATATCAAGGTCCTAAATGATGTCAGAGAAAGATTTCATAGCCTTGGATTTTCTAATGCAGTTGTACCTTTCACTTTCATATCTACACACATTGAAATCACCCCCAATCACCCATTGCTCATTCCAAATGCCTCTGACTGCTGCAAGTTCATACAACTCTTCTCTTTCAAGATTTGTATAAGGGCCATAGACCCCTATAAAACACCATCTAAATTCTTCTTGTGTGCTCTCCAACATACAAGATATAGTGTAAGTACCATGCTAGATACTCAAATTGTTCCATTTTCTCCTATCCCATATCACAATGACTCCTCCGCTAGTACCCACTGATTTTATAACAGCCCATTCTGCCCAACGATTACCCCATAGTTGTCTAACTAAAGGAACTGGCCACTCGTCAATCTTTGTTTCTTGCAAACACATTATGTCCACTTTCCACTTCTGTGTTAAGGATTTAACTGTATTCCTCTTGTTCCCGTCATTTATATCATGCACATTCCAGCTGAGAATTTAAATTTTCATCCAGAAAAGGCTTTGTAGTACCTGCCCCGATCCCCTTTTTTTTTACTGCCCTCATAGTTGAGCCCACACTTCAATCTTTCAAGTTTAACTTCCTGTTTTTTCTTGCTTCTTACGTTGGATTTAATCACGGCTTTTTGCTTTTCCAGTTGTAGCTGCCTTTTACCTTCCATTCGGAGTATAATATCGAGGATCTCATGCTCAAAACCAGCTGCATTCAACCCAAAAGCCTTGCATGCTTTCGACATAACTGTTTTTGTCTACCGTGATGTTTCAATGACCGCTGGGTTTTGGATTACCTGACTGTTGGAAGCACCCATACCGTACCATGGTAGAGATAGGAGTTCAGAAGAAGAGGAAAAATATGCATTAGAGGAACTCATTGCTGGTGGCATTGAAGTCGACACCCTTGGTCGGAAATAACTGAGGATATTTATTGTCGGCCCTACTTCGTCATCTGCTTCTTAAGATATCTCTGGTGTGGCCACTGATGGAGTTGAAGATGGTTGAAGAACTTCTGCAGGAGCTGTTTGTATTTCTACCAAAAGGGGGTCAAATTTATTCTCAGCTACTGGCCCATTTGCTATATTAATGCATGGATTTGTAAAGAGCCCAATAGCTTTCCATTCTGTTTTGTAATTGGGCCTCTTTCCCCTTTTACTTTTTGGGCCCGTTGAATAATACAATTGATCTATTTTATGGCCCAAGTGTGGCTGCTTCCCCTGACCCTTTGTTACCTTGACAGATTGACCTAGCTTTTGGACAAGGTTTGTTAGGAGGATTGGACAACTACCACTTTTTTTGCATTAAAGTGGCTCGGTCCTACATGTAAACCCTTAGCATTAAAGTGGCTCGGTCCCACATATAAACCCTTAGCACAGGAGGATTGGCCAGCTGCCACTTTACTTTGGCTGGAAGATACATCTGCACTGGCCTTCTTCTTTACCTTCTCCACTCTGGCACCACTGTTACCTCTGGCGGCAATAATTTCTATGAGTTTGTCTTCCAAAATCGAAATTTTATACTTCTAATTACCAACATCCAGCTCTAAAGTGTTGGGCAGAGCTTCACCCTTCATTTTCACACAGATCCTGGCCCAAAAAAGATGTGTCCCGCACTTTGTATCTTCATCAGTATCGATAAAGCCACCACAGTAATTTCCAATAGAGCGAAATGTATTCGTATTCCATGCATGCAGGGGATACCAAAAGCTTTGACCCATCTTTACTCAGTCATACTGCTTGCCGGCGCTGCACCGATTTCCAGCGACCACCACTCGAGAGATAAATGCCTCCTGTTCCAGAACCAGTCTCCGGCCTTAATTCGTACTGCTTCTTGTCTCGACGGGGACTCAAAAAGAAATTGATTATGGGCTAAAGGTGTGACTTTGAGTCCTGCCGTGATATGCCACCTATTGATGAGCCATTTTTGGATTACTTCAGGATTGGGGCTGAAGTTAAAGGGGTCATTGAAATACCCAGTCAAGCATTTGGAGAAGAAGTTGTCCCCATACCTTCCTGTTCCGACATCTCAGGCTACTGCGAAGGCCATTGAAGTATTTTTGCAGCATCAATATACTTCCTGCTTTGCACATACGCGAAGTTTTGAACCTGATGTTCATGCCCCTCCCCAGAAATTGTAAAATCTTTCCTGCTAAGTCTCCCCATCCCTTGTTGTGGACTGCTTCTAGGATGATTACAGCAGATTTCCTGTCCCCAAGCCATGTTTCCACTCTAATGTATCTGTCGTAGACATTGTAGTTCTGATACACCCTGTAGAAATAGAATTGAATCTTCCTCCCCCACCTTCTGTAGAGATTACCATAGCCATGTGAAGCTTTCTGCAATGTTTCACATACCCAACGCAAGTTCTCCTCATCGATCTTGATGCGGCTAGTGAACCTCTTGCCTCGCTCGATTAAAACAAACCATCTATCATGATCCTCACTAATATCAATTAATTCAAAGGATTTATCCCTGCAATGAAATGAACTTTTTTCCCCATGTTAGACAAAAGTCTCGTCGAAGAGGAATCTCACTAGAGATGGGATTAGAGAGATAGAAGTAAAAAAGGCACATTTCCCAAGTCAGAGAGAAAAGTTAGAGAGAAGATTTTTTGATGCAGGCTAGGTAAGTTTTAAGAAAGGAAATGTTACTTGTGTCTCACAATCATCTTCTCCCAGTAATTGGGTTATTGATCCAGGAGCGTTTGATCATATTTCTGGTAATAAATCTGCTTTCACTGCTATTTCCTATTCTCAATCTCTTCCAACGGTCACAATGGCCAATGGGTCTCAAACCATGGCAACCGGAATAGATCAAGCAAGTCCATTTCCTTCTTTACCTTTGAATTCAGTTCTTTATGTTCCTTATAGTCCTTTTAATCTCATATCGGTTAGTCGCTTAGCCAAATCACTTAAATGTTCTGTTTTGTTTCTTGGTGACCTTGTTTTTATACAGGAACGCAGTATGAGACAGACCATAGGCACCGAGCGTGAATCAAATGGACTTTATTGTCTTATCCTTACTAAATCACATGAACCCACAACAACAGCTTGTTCTGTTACTGATTCACTAGATTTATTACATAAACCGTTCGGACATCCCAGTTTATCAAAACTTCAAAAAATAGTACCTGGTTTGTCTCACTTATCCACTCTAGAGTGTGAGTCATGCCAGCTGATTAAGCATAGTCGCTCCCACTTCCTTCGGCGTCGTGATGATTGAGCCGAGTCACATATTAATTTAGTCCATTCAGATGTTTGAGGTCCTAGTTGGGTCAGTTCTACATTGGGATTCCGCTAATTTGTTAGTTTCATTGCTGATTATTCCAGGTGCACTTGGATATTCATGATGAAAAATCGATTTAAGTTATTTTCTATTTTTCAGAGCTTCCACACTAAAATCCAAAATCAATTTGGGGTTTCTATCCGCACATTCCGTAGGGATAATGCCCCAGAGTATTTATCTTCTCCATTTCAACAGTTTATGTACTCTCATGAGATCATTCATCAAACATCTAGTCCATACACATCTCTAACAAAATGGGGTAGCGGAAAGGAAGAATAGGTATCTCACTGAGACTGCTCGTACCCTACTCATACAATCTCAGGTTTCTTTGCGTTTTTTTTTT
>MCJB01013648.1:727-89789 GCA_002018475.1 Nicotiana obtusifolia | reverse complement strand
AGGGGGGGATTGCAGTTCTCACATCTTGTTATCTTATTAGTCGTATGCAATTCTCAACTATCTAGAATCAAGTTCCATTCTCTGTGTTGTTTCCTCACTCACCCTTGTTCTCTCTTCCACCTCGTGTCTTTAGGAGCACATATTTTATTCATAACCTTACTCCAGGAAAGATAAGTTAGCTCCCTAAGCTCTTAAGGGTATCAATGCTACTCACCTGACCTCCACCGGTGCCTTATGTCTGCTGATGTAACCTTCTTTGAAACTCATCCACACTTCACATGCCTAGGTGGTCATTTAGACATATCTGAGGTGCTACCAGTTCCATCTTTTGGAGATTCAATTACTATTTCCCCTTCACCTTCCTCCACGGCTCTATCACCTAATGCCCCAACTCTAGCTCTAGCTCTAGCTCCAGCTCCAGCCTCACCACTTATAGCTCCTCCTACATTCTCAACAACAACCGTTGAGAAATCTAGTGTTGCTCATCCTAGATCCCCAGCCATAGGAACACCACTCTTGACTTATCGTCGTCGTCTGCTTCCAGCATCAAGCCAAGATGATTCACTTCTTGCACCTGACCCTGCTCCTATTGCGGACGTGTCTCTTCTTCGTCCATCGATTGCATTTCGAAAATGTATACGGTCCACACTTAATCCTAATCCACATTATGTCGATTTAAGTTATCCTCGCCTGTCATCACCGTATTATGCTTTTGTACATTCTTTGTCATCTGTTCCATCCCTAACTCTACAGGTGAAGCACTATCTCATCCAGGATGGCGATAGGCTATGGTTGAAAAGATGTCTACTTTACATACGAGTGGTACTTGGGAGCTTGTTCCTCTTCCTTCAGGTAAATCTATTGTTGGTTGTCGTTGGGGTTAGGCAGTCAAAGTTGGTCCAGATGGCCAGGTTGATAGACTTAAGGCCCGTTTTGTTGCCAAAGGATATAATCAGATATTTGGGCTCGATTACAGTGATACTTTCTCTCCCATGGCTATTGTTCGCCACTGGCCTCACTATCAGTTGGACAATGCTTTTCTTCAGAGTGACCTCGAGGATGAAGTTTATATGAAGCAAATACCTGGTTCTGTTGCTCAAGGGGAGTCAACTGGCCTTGTCTGTTGCTTGCGCCGATCACTTTATGGTCTAAAGTAGTCTTCTCGAGCCTAGTTTGGTAAGTTCACACAATTATCCAAGAGCTTGGCATGACTCGTAGTGAAGCTGATCACTTTGTGTTTTATCGACATTCTGCTTCAAATCTCTATATTTATCCCGTCGTTTATATTGACGATATTGTTATTACCGGCAATGATCAAGAAGGTATTACTAAGTTGAAGCAACAACTCTTTCAGCACTTTCAGGCTACAAATCTGGTTATATTAAAGTATTTTCTGGTATTGAGGTCGCTCAGTCTAGCTAAGGTATTGTGATCTCACAACGGAAGTATGCCTAAGACATTCTCGATGAGACAGAAATGACTGATTGAAGACCTGTTAACACTCTAATGGATCCGTATTCTAAACTTCTGGAAGGACAAGGGGAGTCGTTCAGCAATCCCGCAAGATATAGGAGGCGGCTGGTTGGTAAATTAAATTACCTCACAATGACTAGACCTGACATTTCCTTTCTTGTGAGTCTTCTAAGTCAGTTTATGGATTCTCCCTATGATAGTCATTGAGATGCAGTTGTCCGCATTCTTCGATATATAAAATTAGTTCCAAGCAAAAGATCATTGTTTGAGGATCGAGGCCATGAGCAAGTCGTTGGATACTCAGATACTAATTGGGCAGGATCACCTTCTGATGGATGTTCTACGACTGTGTCTTAGTAGGAGGTAATTTGGTGTCTTGGAAGAGCAAGAAACAAAATGTGGTTGCTCGGCCTAGTGCAGAAGCAGAATATCGAGCAATGGTTGTGGTAACATGTGAGCTAATTTGGATCAAACAGTTGCTCAAGGAGTTAAAACTAGGTAAGATCAGCCAGATAGAACTTGTTTGTGATAATCAAGCTGCTATTCATATTGCATCAAATTCGGTGTTCTATGAGAGAATTAAACACATTGAGATTGACTGTCACTTTGTCAGAAATAAGATACTCTCCGGAGATATTGCTACAAAGTTTGCGAAGTCGAATGATCAGCTTGTAGACATTTTCACGAAGTCTCTCATTGGTCCTCGTATTAATTATATATGTAACAAGCTCGGTACATATGATTTATATATATATATATATATATATATATATATATATATATATAGTCCTAGTCATGTATGTTATAGAAGTAGATTATGTATTATGTATACTTATAAATAGGACGCAGTGTAACATAGTTAAAACATCAATAATATTTTTCTCAGTGTATTATTTCTCACAGAAGACTTATGGAGGGATGAGTGAAATAGGCAACTGCGGATATCACTGGAAGCACAAGAGGTGAGTTGGAAAAAAAATTTGAGATTAAGGTTGTAGAAAAGAGACAAAAATACAAGACTTTAGATTGAGAGAACTTAATAGCTATGCTCAATATCAATTGCTTCAAATGAATGGTTGATTTATTTTAGATATAGAAAATGCTTGCAAAGTGTAGGTGTTCTAGCAGGGTTCATTCCTAGAACATCTTACTTATTTCAATATCAATAGCTAGTGGAAAGGTAAGATAAATTCAACTAGCATACATATATCCATTTGAATAAAACCCTAACACAACAATCCATGTCATTAAAATTAAATAGGAAGATAATGCACGTATAATAAATTAACAAGGTTAAGATCCTACACTATTTTGTTTGTAGTTTAATGCTTGGTTTGTTTGAGTCTGTTAATTATTTGCTCTTAGCCTAGTTCAATTCCACCGTGTATAAACTGTCTGAATTTAGTATTCTGCAGGTATTGTGTATCAATTTCTCGCATAGCGCTATCATATTCATTATCATACTACTTGTTGCAATATGTAAGCTTGCATTGCAAAATCACACAACACGGATCTTGGAGAACTAAACTATAGAATATTGAAGTAATAAATTCTTACATGTTGAATTCGTAGAAGGGATTATGAAGGAATAGGCATCCCATCAGCTATACAGTAGGAAATGGGGATAGGATACACTTCTGGAAGGATGTGTTGTACGAAGGAATAACCTCGAGGATGAGTACCTAGAGGCATCTGTTTGGTGAATAAAAATATAGTATTTTATTAACTAGTTTTATAGTATATACTTGAAGACAATTAGATCAATATTTAACTTCGATTTTCTTAAATAGAGTTGAAGCTTAACTACTTTAGAAGGCAGTTAAAGTAAGTTATCTCGAGGATTTTACACGAAGAAATATGTGATGAAAGAAAAATAAGAAAAATTATACCAGCGAGGCAAGTTTGTTTGAAAAGTATAACAGATGTCAAATGTAAACTATTTTTCAAAGAAGAGTAAATTTAACCCATTTCCCAATTTTAATTCCTCCTTATTAAGATGATGTCAGATACAATATGACTCAAAGATGAAGAAAGTGAAGCAGTGACTAACATTCTTCTCAGTTGTATACTTCAAGGAGGCATATTAGCGGCTATGTAACTCGGATTGTCGAAAATATTATCAGGTGCATGTCGGATCCTCCAAAAATAGTGCATTTATGAAGGATCCGATAGGGGTGCGGCAGCATTTTGGAGAGTCCATGCAATATAGTTTAGCATCTCATGTTCAATTGTGCTCCTTTGTGCATCCCGATACCTATCCTATGAGCTATACTTCCAACTGACCGAGGTCACAATAGCATCTTTCGCATACTAAGGGGCAAAGATCAAATCAGAGAAAAAGAAAAAAGATAAACAAAAACAAAGACCAGCCATAAAACAAGAAATCAAGAATTGCAATCAGATGCAACCCTTTCCCAGCCCTAAACATATCAACATAACGCGTCCACTCCCAAACCCAACACTGCCAGAGTGAAATCCCCGTCCTCACCCATGAAACTTTGTTGCTTCAAAGTCTTTCTGTTTCCTCCTTTCTTCTATTGTGCCAGCACTAACTGCAACCTTAATGAATTTTCTCTTGTTTTAGAACATTCACTTTCACCCTCGTTTATTTAACCTCATGCCCAATGTAGAACCATAAAATAAGAATATAGAAACAGCAATATGAAACACAATCAAGAAGAGACAGCACATTCTCTAGGATTCCCAAAAACATGCATAAGGAAGATTGGCACGTGCAAATCCACTTCTTGTAGAAGATGACACAGAACAGTACACCTCCCACTCTTAATAACAATCATAGAACTATAGAGTTTGACTAGTTTGCTATTCATCAGATTCTTGCACCACAAAGTAGAGAAAGATCTTGATAGATTTCTTCAATGATTTATCGGCTTTTTCTGTCGCAGTTAGAAGCATATCCATGGAAAACTATTCGAAGGATGTTATGAACTCAAAAGGCTGCATTACAATCTTTTGGAAGCATGAGCCAGTCCTCAAGGGGAACAATTAATAAAAAGAAAGTTTGAAGTGAGCAGTGTGAGGCAAGGTAAGATTTCGTAATGGTATTAAGGCCTTAAAGTGCCAAAACTAGCTAATAGTGTCGGATCAACTAGATGGCCATTCCGCGGCAAGCTCTGTGAGCCGCAGATCAGGAACACGAACCGCAAAATTGCTATGTGTACCACAAAAGTAAATAGATTGGAAGCCAATCTGCAGTCGATTATGCAAACCGCAGAGAAAAAATGCAGACCGCATAATTTCTTTGTGAACCACATAAGTGAACAGAAGCTGCCAGTTTTGGAAGCCAATCTGCGGACAATTATGCGAACGGTAGAACAGGAATGTGAATTGCAGAACGTACCGCATAAGTGGACAGAAGGTCAAGTTTTGGGAGGCAAATTTGCGGTCCATTATGCGGACAGCAGAATGCTTCTGCAATCCATTATGCGATCGTAGACTTGCCTGAGGGATATTTTTGTCAGATTTCGACACCCATTTTTCATTCTAATAAGGGGGCTAAAGGATGGTTTAAAGAGAGAAAGAAAACATTTCTGTGAGTGGGGTTTCCATTGTAGGGAGGAGGAGCATCCCCTAACACCTATACATTCCAAGGCAAGATTTTTCCACGGATTAGTGCCTATTCCAACATATGAACTCTGGAATTAACAAATCCTACTGATAAAATTTCTGAGATTCTCAACACATGTTCTCAAGAACTCAAGTGAGGGATTTTCTTGGGTTGCTTCCAAAAGGTAATTCTACACCCTTAAACTTACATGCATGGATTAATAGTAAGTATATGAGTAGGAATTGAGTGTTAGAAATTATGGGATGGTGATTGGAAGCCATAAGTTATTAACTAGACTAATGGGTGTTATAGAGATTGTAAATTGTCATGATTGATGAAATTGGTTGGTTGGGAGTAGATTGTTGGGCGTGCATATGTTAATGGAGATTGTTGGTTGCCTAAGGATGGTTATAGTGTAATTGTTGGTGAGAGAAGTGGTGGATTGGGTGAAGCAACACAATTGTTGATAGTTGTAGTAATATATGCACACTAGGTGTTTGATGAAATGCTTAAGCGACCAAAAACATGGGTAAGCTTGCTAATAATGGTCTAATTGACTTATATTATTGTAGATTGAAGTTGTACGAGTGGTTGAACGTCATAATACCACTAAGGAACGTAATTGAGGTATGTTTTCCGAAGCTCTTTCCCCTAGAATCGACTTTGCTAGAAAATATCATATCTTCTGCCATGTTTCTCCTAATTTGATAGCTTTCAAATAATAAGCTTATTTTGGTAGATGACATATATGCTACCCATTTATTCTCTACAAAAATTTATAGTGCCATATGCTATGTTTTCATATGACAAAACGCTATTAATGTTTCAAGTTTTCAAATGTAAATGAACGTAATGTTGAGGCCTTCCAAGAACTCAAATTATGACTTTACAACTCTCAATTATTAAATGTATTGTTTATGAAATGACCTACAGATTTTGATTTCAGCGCCAAAGGTGCCAAATGAAATGAAATATTTTTGTAAAATATTTTGGAAGCTTTATTATGTAACCAAGAAAGTATTGGCCGAAGGAGCCAACACCTGAAACTACACGTACCGGCGTAGTATTATAGTCACCCTTCGTTGGATTCACTTGGCTGGGATAACGAATGCCATAACGAGTTGCATAAAACTAATGTCAATCCACAAGGCATTGTGGTACGATGGCCTAGCCGACCGGGCCGAGATCAGACATAGTTGAATAACAAAATGGTCAGTAACTAATGAACTCCTACTAAAAGATTATGTTGCTTAAAGCTAAGTTTTCTATTGTTTTATGATATGAACATGTTCATTTATTTATTTTGCACATTACTTCCCATGTCCTTCCCCTTTGTGTGATTGTTTCCTTGTTTTTATGTGGAAGAGTTATGATATATACGAGTACTATTCCTCCAGTACTCACGTTTGTTTTACAGGAGGCACTACATCATTTCATGGATGCAAGTACGACTAGCTTGGACGGTGTAGACCCTCGTTAGGTACTCTTCTCATATCTGTTGCTACTTGGTGAAGCCCATCTCATCCTCGGGGTATTATGTTGGTATTTCAGACTCGGTATTTTGTTAGGTATAGCCGCGGCCCTATCACCGACATTTTATTTCTTTTCCTTTCCACGTTGTCATAGAGGCTCCATAGACATTTGTGGGTTAGATTAGACTATGTATTTTGTTAATTCTATTGAAGTCTCATGGCATGTGTAACAACTACTTTATTATGTAATGTTTTCAAAATTAATGGAAAATCATATTTTAAATGTTAATTTACACGTTTAAGTCATGCATAGGCTATGGATGCTAAGTAACGGAGGTACTGGTCCACCCGATCATAGGTTTAAGGCACCGGGTGCCGTGTCCCGCTCCTCGAGGTTGGGGCATGACGAGCAGTGGCCTGATTGTAGTACGGAAAAGAGAAAGCAAATCTCCTTTTGCTACATAGAAGGGATATTGATTAATGGTCTGTAGATTCACTTGGTTTTCACTGTCTTTCAAAGACATTCTATCCTTGTGGATGGTGCTCTGTCTAACACAGAAAAGGTGGGAAGCTGGAGGAGAATCCCTAATAAAATAACTTGATTATAGATTGAACGGAATAGGAAAAATTATTAGGCGAATGACTCATCCTGCTTATTTACAACCTATTCTTCTCATTTACTGGATTGCTGGTTATAGGGGAAACGTTCATATTTTGTGTTGTTTCTTAGATGCATATAGAATGCAGAGTAAGTGGTTTGCAGCATTTGTTAATTCTCTGGGTTTAAGTTATAACTTGATTTTACTTTCCCAGTTTTGTACGTAGATTTGTTTATTCCCTGGCTTTAAGCTGCAACTTATTTCTATTTTCCCACGTTTTTCGTGACATTACGAGCATGACACTTGTGAGGCAAATTTTATCTTGTTTAGCCAGAGCTTGCACGTACTATAGGCAAAAAAGCCAGAGCTTAACTAAAATGAGGAAGTGGCTTGATTTCTTCAAGAAACATTAAGAACCCCAGAGCAAGGATAAGAAAAGGCAGGAGACATGTTAAATCCTGCAAATGGAGGACAAGCAACACCATCTAGTTTAGAAGAAAGGAGACACAGCAGAAGATAATGTGTACTGGATGATTGGCTGAAAGTTCATAAAAGAACAATTGAGTTAAGGTATTAAGGAAGATCATAAATAAAACGGAACGCATCGAGTTTCCCAATTTTTTCTCCCTTTAATCCTGGGTAGGCTCTCTTATTTTGAAATTTTTTTGGGTGGTTTTTGACATAAGTGGCTCTCTTGCTTTTAAAAGGAAAGAAAGTGGGGAGGGGATGCAGAAATTCCAACAGGTAAGAAAAATGAGGGAGAACCTTGGGCAGTATTCCATTTGGATATATAGGTAAGTCAGCTCGAGCTTATTCTCCTGTCCAAGCTGGTCCGACATACTTCCATCCACATAGGTGAAACTAGAGCTCACAACAGTTCTGGAACACCAGCTGGAATCATCGCAAGATAGAGTGATGCCTGCTTCAAACCATGCCTGATATAATTCAAGTATTAGATTTTAAACATTGTAAAACAAAGGGGCCCCTTGAACTCAAAAAATGACTTTGAAATGCTCCCACAAGATTTATATCACATACCTGGTAATAGCGAACAACATGCTGATGCTGCAACCGCGAAAGTGTGGCAACTTCCCTATAACATGGAAGAAGAAAGTTCTTGAAGTAACACAATGTCAAGTATCTAGGAAATCATAAAGATTCTGCTTTATGTAGTCATAAAAACAACTCCATAGCAAGCCAACGAAGTCTCTGCTGACATATAGAGCATGTAACGGGCAATGACAAATATTGTCAATGGAAAACATGAACTCCCACGGGAAAAGAGTGTGACACATGAATTGATGAAACACTATTCTCAGTGCGATTGAGACAGGAAAGCATTAAAGAGAGCTCAATCACATAGCCAAATAAAGGAGAAAAGAAAATGCTGAGACCAGAAATACAGCAAAAGAGACATAAGAGAAGGTAGAGAAACATCAAAAAAAGCTTATGTGAACATGCAGAGGGAAGAAGACACAAAATCAGAATAAGGCCAAGAGGAAAGAAAGAAAAAATTATATACATACATATATATATATATATATATATATATATATATATATATATATATATGACAAATAAGAATCTTATCAGAGGGTAAATCTGGTAAAATCACATGCTTCTCCATGATTGCGAAATCATCTCATTGATAATCCCTTTCCAAAGGGCAATGGATAGGAAAGTCTGAATTGGGCTCATTGCTAGTATTGCACAAATTACACATCAAGAAGCAGAATATTTCTTTTCCTCAACTCCAAGCCAACAAGTCACAGCCAAAATATCAAGTTTACCATGAAGAGGAGACTATGTAACCAACTTTCGCTTGCAAATATATGGGAAACAAATGAAAAATTGCTGGAAGCCTAGGTTGTACCAAAGAGAAGAAAGACATGGAGAGGGGTGTGTGTGTAAACATGGAACTGAAGGGTATAACCAAGATGGAAAAAAAATCAGCATAGCAGGAGACATGTAGGTTATAGGAGGAATAGTCTCAGAAATGCTGAATTAGGTAATGCCACCTAGTCGCTTTGTATAAGCACTATTAAGCTGCATAAGATTAAAAGCCAACCAATACAAAAGAAAAAACAGATAGTTAAGAAGTAAAAAATGCATCAGGAATTCCTTTTTCTCCAACAATGGCTATTGATTCGGAATGCAGCACAAAATTTTGCCAGGATATCTGGAATGAAAATATTTATAACGGAAGGACAAAAGATCTTTAAAGTTTCAAATGGATACCTAGTATATCTGTAGCTAATCAACTTCTAATTCTAGCATTGAACGGGAAGGTTTCAGAACTTAATTTGTTAAAAGAAACAAGAATTCTGCAGCATCTAGGAAAGAACGGACATGAAGAAAACTGGTCTTGCTTAATACCCCTAATATTGAAGTAATCTGTCGAACTGCATATATGAAAATTTAAGTTATGAGGGAACAACATTTTTTTTCTTTTTAGCTTCTCACAAGGAAAATCATATTATGTTCTTACAAATATAACAGCACAATACGTATTGTCAATAAGAATCTGATATAATATTGTCTTGGATATTTTACTTTCTCAAACAAGCACCACAAATTGTCTTTTTGGCAATAGCTAATTTATGATGTGACATTATTAGTCATACACACAAAGAAAAAAACAAATCCATGTAAAATATGTATAAAACAATACTATTCAATTATAGTGGCAGTACTCAAATTTTTCCTCGTTTCTATGAGTGACTCACCCTCATGTAATATTTTTATAGATTGACATGGTAGTCGAATATTAAAATTTTTGCATCAAATCTTTATGCTCAATTTGATTAAGTGGAGACTGAACCCTCTAAGTGTATTTTCTTTAAAATACATACTTTCCAAGTATATGATGAAATGCACCAAAATGATTTGAAGTATTTTGTACCTTGTGCATGTGGGGACGAGCATGTGCTTGCGTCTCTAAGTTATGAAATTATGAAATGATATGTTGACCATGCATATTACGTTTTTTGGACTACTTTATGTTTTTATGAAGTTACCCGTTTCCAAAGTGATTTTTGACATATATCAACATCTTTATGCTAAAGTTTAAGATGATTATGTATAAGGGAATGCCTTATGCTTTTGATGGCCCAAAGCCTTATGATTATATGTAATTATGTTTCTAGGAGATGCTATAGACATCTGAGTTGGATGTTCGCCTTTCTTTTGAAGGGGTCTTTCACACCATAACCACACATACAAGTGTGGAATTAACTTTATTTTGATACTTCTGTGACTGCTGCCTCCGTGGTTTAAAGCTCGAGTGGTTAATACCCTAATTACTTTACTTGGAAGTCATTTGGTAGATGTCCATGCGGGTTTATTACTTGGATACCCATGTGGTAGATGCCCAAGGGATTCTATCTTGAGCCACATAATTGGATTTGGCGTACTCTTGTGGTACTATGGGTTCTAGCATCCCCGGCCTTACCATGTTGTACTGGGGTAGGTCACATACGCCATGTTGAAGGAAGTTTATGTTAGAGTCTTGAAGTATTCTCTCAGTTGTGTGCATTTATTTTAATCGTATGGATTTACGCATATGATTTTTAATGTGACCTATGATTTCAAATGTTTTTTAACTGATAAAATTGCATGTCATGTTTTCTTTAAGGCTTATCCCAACTTTTAGAAGCGGTCGATGAGACATAGTGGGTCGCAAGACTCACTCACTTTCCTTTGATATGCAGATCCTTTGGCAGGTCCGGCAAGCCTCACATATGACTTCAACTTGTTCTAGTCGCAGCAGTTAGCCTCAACCCTCCATTCGTGGTGGCCACTCAGTTACCTTTGATCCGCAAATTATTTTGTGCTTGAAGCCCCCTTGTTTTTTAATGCTCGAGTGGTTGTTCCCTTGTTGCTTTACTCGAAAGTCATGTAATTGATGCCCGTGCGGCTTTATTACTTCGATATCCATGTAGTTAATGCCCATTCGCGTTGACACCATAGAATTAGCTTTGACATACCCTAGTGGTACTATGGGTTGCTCCCATCCTCGGCTTTACCGTGTTGTACTGTGGTGGGTCATAGAACTGTGTTGATACATTGTTATGTCAAAATCATGAAGTATACTCCCCATCTGTGTATTTGTGTTAATCGTATGGATTTATGCTTATGGTTCTGAATGTGACTTATGATTTCAAATGTTTTTTACCGATAAAATTGCATGTCATGTTTTCTCTAGGACTTGTCCCAACTCTTAGCAGCGACCAATGAGACTTAATGGGTTGTCATACCTTTTTTTATTTCTTCTTTTCGTTTCACTCAATTACTTTTGCTCTACAGATTCTTTAGCAGGTATCAGCTAGCCTCACATGTGGCTTCGACTTATTCCAGACGGATTGGTTGGCCTCCATCTCCGTTCATGGTGGTTAGGTGGTTTTACATTTGTTATCTTTTGTGTGCATGTTGCGTCTCAGCTTTTGACACTTTTAGGAGCCCCATGATGACCTTGTGGGAGTATTAGATGTACTTGTGCGTATATAGTTGATGTAATACCTTAATGGGACGTGTATTCAAGTTATGGGTCTATGCATCAAATTTGGAGAATTATTTGAGCAATGATGATGCATCATAGGTATTATCACATCTGGTTCGCCTACCCCCTATGTTGTTGGCTGCCGGTTCCGACCCTCCAGTTTATGGTAGTGACACTAGCCTTCCATCCTGCCAAACCCCATGCATGCCAGTCATTATGGAAATTAGATAATTGGCAAATGTTCTTGTCTAAAATTGCATGTTCTCCAACTTTCAGCACATCAAAGATGGTGAATTGTTACAACTGTTTCGATTATTTAAAAAAGCAACTGTAAAGTAATTAATCAAAAGTTATTCTATTTACTTTAAAAATGAATAATCTACTAATACAGTTTTTGTTCCTTGAATAAACAGTAGTTCTAATTATAATACTGATACCGATTAAATCAGGCAAAGTAACTCAAAAAACAAGATGTAAGAATAACGATTGCATCTATAAAAAGGAATAAGCATGTAAATGAGCAATGACAATAACAAAGATGAAGCACAGTATTAACACTCTAGCACCAAGGTTCAACATTGAATGCTACTTAGTTTTCTGCACAAAATTCACTCTAATATCTGCCGAATCAACATCGGATACAAACCTCAATATACGGTCATTTAAAGGCAGACTCTTGTCCTTTAATCGAATCTTCTTCACTGCATATTGCCTCCCATCAAGCTTATTCTTGCACAACACAACGTGACCAAACCCACCCTGACCTAAAATGTAAATAATCAGGAAAATATATTTGTACCAGCACAAATGTGCACATGGGAAAGACTGAAGACGGTTATTAGGCATTCCAAAACGAGCTCATAAATTTGAGTGTGCAGCAATGCTGTGAATAATATTAGGATCAAGCTATCCCAAACTCGTCTCACTACAAGCCACTAACTTTTGGTCTAGGTCTAAGCGTATCCCGTTTCGTATGTAATAAATGAGTATGAATATCAAAAGGGACCTCGTTTCCAAGTTTATATAAGAAGAAAATTATTGCATACACAAATTATTCTTGGTTCAGCTTAACCAGTCCTCTATACAAGGGCGAATGTCCTGCTAAATCCAGGAAAAGAGGGCTACCAACATTCTGTTTTGATATTACAAAAGAAACTGTACAACCCAGCCATACATCCACCATTACAACGTTTAAAATCTACATTAGTGAGTGCGATGCTACAAATATTACCTTATGTGTTACTATTTCTAAATGTCTTAACTCTGAAGCTTAATCTTATAAGCACTGTTCAAAATATACAAATAATTTATGTGCATTTCGTATTATCATTTTGCTTTGGAGGTTTCGAACAAGATAGGCTCATGTAAATGTACAAAAAGAAACACTATCTCAAGCAAGAAAATTATAACGATGAACCTGGATGAGGTCTCCTCACAAGCCTTTCAGTTAAGGATTGACAAAACATCACAAAAAGATTGGGTGTCATTCCTAGAAATCACGTCTTTTTGCAAGGTTTTATACTTTTTGGTATACTTCTTATATACGGGCATCTTTTATGCCCTTATTTTAATAAAAATTATTACTTTATCAAAAAAAAAAGTACTAGGATGTTTATCGGGCGCTTTTATCAAAGACACCAATTGTAGAATGAGACTGCAGCAATGCAGCAAATCGAATACATTTCTCTTTTTTCTTTTTTCTTTTTTTAACTACCATAAAAAATAGAGGAGAACAAATTGCTTATTGTGACAGCGATTAATAGTTTATACTCTCTTCAAAATGATAGATGCATCGTTAAAGGTAAGAAATAAGGGAAAAGCACATAAGCTGGAAAAACTTTCACTCACCTAGGGCTTGGAGCTCCTCAAAGTCATTCAAATAACGAGAGTTTTGAGTAGGTGAAGAATTCTGCCCTTCAAATTCAGATGAAGCTTTCCAAAATTGTGAGAGCTTTGATGACACCTATTAAGTTCATTTGTTGGAAATTACAATACTACTGTCAACAACATGGACGTACAACTGACGCAAAAAAGAAGCCAGTCAAGAAAAGAACGATAAACTTTACCTTATGTGCTTGAAAAACACGATCAAAAGTCCTATCAAAAATTGAAGAAGGTTTGCTTGCCAAATTTTGTACACGTTTGGAGACAATCTTAAAGATAAGTCATTTTCAGAGGCAATAAAAATTTTATCAGATTTAATTGTAGTAATGACCTAGTGAATTAAATGAAGAACAAAAACTTAAGCAGAAAATCATAAAAAATAACTAGATTAAGTTGATCATACCCCAAGGTCAAAGAGCTCTGATGTTATTTCTGGCAAAGCATCAGATAGCGGTCCTTTAGCGCCGCAGGCAAGCCGAAGCAAGTATGCCTAAAGAAGCAAAGTTTAAAGCACCTTTAGTTAATTCGGAAAGGGATGAAATTAAAAATTGGCTTCATAAGAAAAGGAAGACAATTCAGGAGGAGAAGTTCTCTAGGCTCTTTTCATATTCTACCAGCCCAAGAGCCATTCCATCCTGTCCTCTTATCATTTCTACACCAAACCAGAAAAACACTAGAAGATGCTTTAGTTTTGTTTCCAGCATTTAAAAAAATTTCACTTGTACTTTCAAAAGAATGCTAGAAGCTAGAGGGAGGTACCAGAATGAGGTCTTTTTCTAGAGTGTGGGGTAAATGGTCCTGGTCCAGAGATCCAGAGGACATCAGTTCTGAAGGTTTAGGTTCAGTTTCCGGCTGAGCATCACCACTGTCTGATATATTCCCTTCCAAAAAAATATTCTGTAAGAGAGTTGTGATGTTAGAGAGCACATCCTTCAAGATGAACAAAAATATCCTTAACATCGACAGTAGATCTAACAATTGAGCTAGCCACTGAAAATATAGCAAGAAATGGATAATAAAATAATGATATCAGAAGGCCGAAAAGGGAAAAAGACTAATATGTCGGTGATTTGAACTGATTGCTCCTGTGCAATCCTTAAAAAAAACTATTTTTCCACTAAATGGATAAAATTTTCCATTTCAAAAGTGAAATTTTCATTTTTGTTGATAAAAGTAATAAATTTCATTTAAGGGGCTTAAAGAAGTCCTCGTATACAAGAAGTATACAAAAAAGCAGAAACAAAAATAAATCTTTTATACTCCCTTCGTTTCAATTTTTGTGAACCTTTTGATTGGCCAGGAGTTTAAGAAAAGAGAGAAGACTTTTGAACTTGTGGTGTAAAATAAGGCACATATATTTTGTGTGGTTATAAATCATTGCATAAAGGTAAATTGTTTTCAAATATGGAAAGGGGTCATTCTTTTTGGCACAGACCAAAAGGAAATAGGTTCATATAAATTAAAAGGGAGTATAAATTTACCTTGCACATGACATGGTCTTCAGTTGATTCATCCGTATAACTTTTACTCAAATCACTACAACTTTTACTCTCGCCTACACTCTCTTCTTCAAGATCATCCAATTTCATTTCAGCCTTACACAAAGAGTCTTGCTTTGCTGCTTCATTCAATGCTGGCTTCACAATTTGGTCAATTTTCTTTTGCTGATTGTCATATTCATGTTTGAGACCTTCTGATACATGGGACTGCACCAAAGAGTCTACGCGACCAGTATCATTCAGTCCCAGGCTCCAATGCCACGACTCACCTGAGCCACTAAAAAGATCCAGAAAGCCATATACAAATGGTCCACCAAAAGAACAGGTATCGCCAGATGAAGCTGTCGCATCCTTATAAGTCAATTGGCTGGTAATATCTGTCGACTGGCATGAAACCTGAAACAAATAAAATGCACTTGGTCAAATTCCAAATATCTCTAGGATAACTGTACCAACTTTTTAGGCATCATGCATTTCCAACTAAAATGGTACACCACCAACAATGCACATTAAAGAACTAAAACAAAGAGGAGAAAGTTGTGTGCTTCCTATGCTCTGCTATGAAAAAGGAACAGAATACTACTTTGCTGCAGTTAAAAAAGCAATTATGAAAGCAAGACAGCTTACCGATCCATGCAAATGCTCCTGTGGAACAATTTCAGACAAGAATTCTTGAGCAGCTTCAACCAAATTGTAGATCATTACACGCCCTTCTCGAGCATTGGAGCTGGCCTGGGATGGTTTAAAAGTTATAAGTGAGATAACACGAAAGTCGTAGGTATTAACCAAACAACTCAGTGTAGTTAAAACAAAGGCCGTAAAAGAAAAGACATGAGCGCATCAAATGCTTGTTAGCAGCCTACATTACTTTAATAAAGCAGGTAAACCTTTATTTACTTGAACCAAGTATGCGAGGATAAGCCAGAAAACACTCTGCATGAAATGATTCATAGAAAGTTGCAAAGCCCGATATTATGCATCTCATTAAACGCAACGATGAGTAGAGGAAATGATCAACTGTAATAAAACTTCCAAATTCATTGATCTACCTGCATGAGTTTCACAAGTGTAGGGATGTTGTAAATAAATCTGGAAGTTGATATACTGGAAAAAGAAGCTCCTTAGACCAACGATCAACTAACCTTCACTAACCCAAATGTGAGCATTGAGAAATACAGCAAATATGTCTATCCAAACCAAACACCAATTTAGTACTGCATGTTGACTATGTTTTCAGTAACAGGATTCATGCTTCTCATTAATACTATTACAGCAATAGAACCCAATTATCATCTTAATAAAACCAACATATCCTTAAGAACAGAGTACAAACACAGAAAAACAACCTGGAAAGAACGCAATTTAGAAGCCACACTTAATAGTCCTATAAAACAATGATATTAGCCATAGAATTTTAGACATGCCTTGAGCACGTAATATCACGGTTAATCTTCTCAAACTACTATTCTCATCATAGAGTCAAAGGTGTTCCTAGGAATTATAGTGATATTTGTACTGGCAAAGCCTGCGAAGAGGAGAGAAAGCAACCAGTCATCCGGATATTGAGAAAGCAACCAACCAGCAGCTGCTACGGTAGATCAGGTATTGTTATTGTAGTTAAGATCATAAGTGCTAAGAAAAACGACCTTGGGCCCAACCCAAGCCAAAAGCAAGCTGAAGTGATGAGGATTGCCCTAGACAACATCTCATTCCCTCCACCAAATGGGACACTTAACAATAAGTAAAGCTAATGTTGGAGCATGGACTATATGTGACCATTCTGTGCCCATGGCCACACCTACAAAACCTTTTACAAGGAGTCAAGCTAAGGAGCTTTTTTTTTTGGTTAGTGTCAAGCTAAGGGGCGGTAGGCGCTGGAATGATGATCAAGAGGTTGGGAGCGTCAATGAATCATTTAGAGAAGTCCCTTTCATACTATACATTGCAACTATGGAAGGAGGGATATGATGGGGAGCGTGGAGCTGTAGAAAAGAGCCTTGGATCACAAATTGCAGCTGCAATTGCTGAACTGGTAGAAGAGAGCCGCGATCTAGAGTTCAAGTCGTGACCCCATAAAAAGACTTAGTGAACTGCAATCGCAGAAGGCAAAGCGCAAACACAGAGGGGCACTTAGGCGCAGAAGACCGTGATAGCGGAGACATGGTTGCGATTGCTTAAACCAGTCAAACTTAGCTTGACCGCGATAGCAGAGATACTTGTGGAGAGATGGTTTTTATCCAAAATGGCTAATGATGTTTTAAGGCTATCTTTGGTGATGAAAATGAAGAATCTATGTTAAATTTTATTAATTTTGGCCAAGATCATGTTTTAGAGCTCAAGTCGAAACATATGGACTTAATTTCAAGAAGTGCAAGAAGTCCAAGAAGCTCAAGATTGATTTCAAGAAGCCAAGATTCTTTCCTTCTTAAAATAGGATTTATTTTATTCCTTTTAGAATAAGGATTTTCCTTTTAGTAGGATTCTAGTTTCTTTTCCTTGTAGAATAGGAATTTTACTTTCCTTGTCTTTAGATATTTTATTTCCTTATTAGAATAGGAATTGTAGTCATCAAGGAAGAGACCTTAGGCCTATATAAAGGGTTCTCATGCCTTGTAGAGTAGATATTCACGTTTTTGAGGTTTGCCTTAGTTTTACAATAGAGTGTTTTTCTCTATTTTGTCTTCTTTATCTTGTTTTTGGTTCCAAGCAAGGTGGTGATAGTCCTTATCTTGTTTTCAATTGTGTGTAGTGTTTCTTTATCACGTTAATTGATTCCAAGTGGCGACTTTAGGAACTTGTTTAGTTCTTGATCTTTCAAGAACACGTTTCTTGATCTAAATTCATTCTTTTGATATCATAGAATCATAACTTTCATTAAACTGGTGCAGCATCAATATTTACTTGTTTTGAATGAGTAACTAGTCTTTCTTTCAGATCGTTATCTTTCATCTCGTTTTTTAATCATCAGATTCCGAGTCCTAAAACTTGAGATACGTTGTTTCTTGAAACCGGTCCACAAACTACGTTTTCGTTTCAAGATCTTGATCCTGGTCGGTTGGTTTTTTGTTAACTCGAAGAATCACATCATTTGGGTTATTTTGGGCAATCTATGTAAATAATTAACCTAGCTATAAACTCTAAAGCCCTAGTTCATTTCCTTAGCTTGGACAAAAATTAGTATAACTTTTAGTTTGAATTTAGTGAGAATTTCTTAGGTGATCTCTTAACTGCTACTTGATTTGCCATAGAATTTGCAAGAGTGATCAATCTTTTAAGGATTCTATTGGTATAGGTGCATACTTAATTCTAATAAAGGTGATTAGGATTGTCTTCTAATTCTAACTAATAACGGTATCTTATTAAGCTTTGTGTCTAACTTCTATCTCTTTTACTTGCTTTGATCTTCCCTTGTTCTTGTATTTCAATTGTTATCAACATAGGTGATTAGCATGTGGCAGACTATAGTTATAGGTCACTCTGCATAAAAGGATTGAGGTAAGAGAAAGATATCGTATTAGTAGAAAAGCACTTGTACAAATAGAACTTTAATCCTAAATACAAAGGGAAAGGATCAGAATGATAGGGAACAGAAAGGAAACAATATTGTCAAGCATACACTTTGGGCAAGATGAAGCCCTGTAGGAAAATCAAATGGAAGCAAGAACCTTCCATAAGCAAAATAGTACTTGAATGAATCTATTTCAACCCCCACCCCCACCGCCACCCCCCCACCCCAGATTTGTATTCGACTTTTGAGTCTTTCAATAATTAACCAATTTAACCTTTCAAATATGTATTATTATGTATTAAAATTCATTTAAACGAATAAAGTGGAATAGTAACGGAGATTTCATGTTGTCAAACCCAACTTTCTTAGGGATTGAGGGGTAGTTTATTGATTTGAATGATTGATCGTAGCTCACAGCAACTACAGCCCCTTGATCTCCCAATTTTTTGGCATCTGTCAATTCAGTAGAATATCATAGTGCAATTTGTAGTTATATTTAGCCGCACAATTTAGTACAGCATAAACTCAGCCTATTAAATAATCCAATCATCAGCTTTATTTCCATCTTGCTGGGAGTTTTAGTCTGAAATTCCTAAATGCAATGACTACCAACTAAGTAAAAGCAAGTAGTTGGACTGAACCAACAATAACAAGGATACGAGTTGGGAAAAGATGACAGTGCTACTAAATTAAAAGTCGTTCTCTACCTGATCATAAAGCAAAGACAAAAGGTCGTTAGCATCAGCTTTGGATAAACCTTTCTCTGGTATTATCTGAAGCTTTGGGGTCTTGTATGGATACCCAGGCAAACACCTAAAATATAAAAGGAACAAAGACAGGAAGAAATTAGGAGAAATGAATACCCAGAAAAGAATAGACAACAGAGCACAAAAAGGCACATAAAAGTGCAGCCTGTTAACCTCACTGAAAGAAGAGCTGACACATCTGAATCTTCATAGCCAGCATCCTTTGAGTATGGCCTGTTAATTCATGCGTAGAACTTTGGTACAAACGAATAAAGACAGTACAGTGGAGTTTTATGAGTATTTCTAAATGTCCAAAACCTGAGCTTGATATGAAGCTGTGAAGGTGACTCTGAAACAACTTCACAATCTTCTTGAAATATGGCACACCTAAACATTCCGTGAATCAATGAGTAAGGCCATGTATGGAAATAAATATTTCTTTCTAGAAAAATTATCAATTGAAGAAAGGTTAGAGTAGAGAAAAATAGAGAACTGGAAGGCCAAAAACACTATAGGTTCTCAATCTCAGTATAATTCAGCAACAGATAAACTACTAATTATGCAACTGATTTGCACCAAATAGATGCAAAGAAAATAATGCTATTTCCCCACACGCATATAATTAGCAGAAGATGCTCTACAAAATTTTAGTCATCCCATTCCGGGAAAATGCACCAAACAATTGTTAAAATTGCATTTGGAAAAAAGCTACAGAGTAAGAGAATTGGAATAGGCTGGACTGTGCCAGCATAAAATAAGGAACATTCCAGAATATTTCATTAAAACCAGGGACCTGAATTGGACAGGTCAAGCAATTACTCTCAACATGCTTTAACATAGAAAACATGGCTGATAGATGACGTACATTTAGTGGCATAAAAGAGTTTATTCCATACTCAAAACATTTTGCTGTTAAGGGCAAATATTTGAGCACTCAAATAGACGAGTGAATGAACAGTTTGGACTGACACTCCTTTGTTGACTCTGCATAAACCTTGGTTAGGGATTTACTCCTTTTTGTATTCAGATGCATCCCTTCTGTGGAATCACATATCCTTTTTCCCTCAAGAAAATCAATGGAGACAAAAACAAAATTTTATAGCATTATTCACCAGTTCTACTCTATTCATTTTCGAAGGATATTTACAAAATCCTCAACAAGAGACCCGGAAAAAAGAAAAGGATGTTCCATATTAAGGAAAGAAGAGGGTCCTGTTGATTCCACCAAAGCTATTACAATACATCAAGATAGCTATGTCTATAATAGCCCGTCACTCCAGTACAGCATTTTAAATTGGACAAAAATGCTGAGGAAAGAGAGCACAGTACACCATTTCATAGACAGGACAGGAATGAATCTAATCACTAGTCAGTGCCAGGTCACCTGGGATTTGGCTTTCGAATAAAAAGAGGATAAATCCAATTTCAAATCTGATTCGTCCCTAGAAATTCCATTAAAGTCTGCAGGCATGCTTCGAAACAGTTAGTTAATATTTCTTGAGTAAATATTAAGTAAAGATAATCTGGAAGATTAAGGTCCAATTAGTGTAAAATAGTAATCTGCAATTGTCAGATTCATAGAAGGATCAATATTACAACTTTACCAATATATAGATCCTAGTTATTAGTAAGTCTTATTGATACTGAGACAAACTGTAGAGAATACCACAACCTCAATATGAAGGTTTTATTGATAGTGTTCCTGGAAAGTAGTTACTCTTTACTGCCCTTGCTAGGGTATTTGAGCAAGACACTCATTTATCAACAGTTTTAATCCTTATAAAGGTATTTTTTGTAATCAATAGGTGAGTTGAGTTAAAGAAGGATAAGCTTACAATGCAGTGAGCTCTTCGGCAAGCAATTCAGAATTACCGTCCCCAATCGAATTGTGATCTTTGGATTTGGATGACTTGTTGCGCCGCCCCACTCCTCCACTCTTCCTCTTCTTCTTCTTTGAACTTTGCCCCATTCTGAGATTTGCCCGAATGGAGGCCAACAATTGAGCAATTCGATCGTGGTCCTTCTATTTTCTTTACCTTTAACGCTTTAGCTTCAACACGAATTACTTATCAATTTTACACTTTCGTCAGAAACTAGTCGGAAAAAATTGCGACAACCGATTAGTGTGCCGAAAAATAATGTTATTTGTTGGAAAATTGCTATATTGCTATTGGGTTGGAAAATCCTCGACAAGACACCCGGAAAAAATTGTTTTAGCCTTTCTCTTAAAACCCTACTACTTGGCCATATAAACACTACCGTAGTCATTGAAAAGAAATGCTTTTCATTACCCGCCAAATGTCCTTCGCCTTTTATAATCTTTAATAATTTATTTTATATTGAACAAAATAATAATTTTAGTTATTTTTTTAATATATAAAAATAGTCATTGAATTATTTTTTTAATATTTAGGGACAATCATTTAATTATTTGCCTAATATTTAGGACTTTGATATGGAAATCATATAATTATTTAATTCGACTTTGATGAGGAGGAAGAAAAGGGTGAAGTGGAGTCGATCGAAGATCACGTGGGGAGCTTTGATTCAGGAAAAGGCTCAAGAGTTGTAGGAGAAGTTGTTGGCTACAGGGGCTCGGAGGAGTAGTGGGAACGTGAGTAGAATGTGGACGAGGATGGTGGAATGCACTAAGGAAGCTATGAGAGAGGTGTTAGGGGTCTTAAAAGGTTACGCTGGCGGCCACAAAGGAGACTGGTGGCGAAACGAGGAGGTTCAAAGGAAAGTAGAAGCGAAGAAAGCGGCATATTTGAAGCTAGTGGAGAGCACGGACGAGGAGGAGAAGAAGACCATTAGAGAAGGGTACAAGAAGGCTAAGAAGAAGGCGAAGCTGGCGGTCACGGAGGCTAAGACTGCAGCATTTGCCCATTTGAATGAAGACTTGATGGATAAAGGCGGGGTCATAAAGTTGTTTCGGCTGGCTAAGATGAGAGAGAGGAAGGCTGGTGATCTGGATCAAGCGAGGTGCATCAAAGACGAGGAGATCAGAGTTTTAATGGAAGAGGCATAGATCAAGCGAAGGTGGCAGACCTATTTCCATGGACTCTTGAATGATGAGGGGGGATAGGAATATTGTGCTGGGCAATTAGGAGCACTCCGGGAGTCGTTGTGATTTTAGGAATTGTAGGCGCTTTAGTTTTGAGGAGGTCGCAGGGGCAGTGCGTAAAATGAGCAGGGGTAGAGCGACCAGGCCAAATGAGATCCCGGTTGAATTCTAGAGGTATGCGGGTAGGGCTGGCTTGGAGTGGCTGACTGGGCTATGTAACATTATTTTTAAGACGAAGAATATGCTCGAGGAGTGGAGGTGGAATACGATGATTCCGTTGTACAAGAAAAAAAGGTGATATCTAAAATTATAATTATTATAGGGGTATCAAGTTGCTTAGTCACACTATGAAAGTCTATGAGGGGGTGGTGGAAGAGAGGGTTAGGAAGACTGTGTCTATTTCCGAGAACCAGTTCTGTTTCATACGGGAACGTTCGACTACGGAAGCTATCTATCTTGTTAGGAGGTTGGTGGAACAGTATAGGGATAAAAAGAAAGATCTGCATATGGTGTTTATTAACCTAGAGAAAGCATACGACAAAGTCCATAGGGAGGTCCTTTGGAGATGCTTGGAGTCTACAGGGGTTCCTATAGCATACATTAGACTAATTAAAGATATGTATGATGGAGCGAAGACTCGGGTGAGGGCTGTGGGAGGAGACTCAGACCATTTCCCGGTTGGGATGTGGTTACACCAAGGATCTGCGCTTAGCCCGTTCTTATTTGCTTTGGCGATGGATGTACGGACACATTATATTCAAGGGGAGGTGCCATGATTATGTTATTCGCTAATGATATAGTACTGATTGATGAGATGCGAGGCGGTGTTAATGAGAAGTTAGAGGTTTGGAGACAGACCTTATAGTCTAAAGGTTTCAAGTTAAGCAGGACTAAGACAGAGTACTTAGAGTGCAAGTTCAGCGGCGTGACGGGGGGAGCAGATATAGACGTGAAGCTTGATTCGCAAGTCATCCCTAAGAGAGGAAGTTTCAAGTATCTTGGACTATAACGCCTTTGAATAATGATGTGCAGCTTCGAGACCCTTAGGCCATGGAATGATATCCTCAGACTATAAAGATGATGTCTTTAGACTATGACGCCTTCGGATAACATGGTGATCTTTTAGCCCATGAGATGCATGGATAAATCAATATTTGATTGCTCACAAGACAGAGGGCAACTCTTAACCCCATGCAAGAATGGAGGCAGAGCTTAGCCGCATACAAGTAATGAAGGCGATAATTAACCTTACGCGAGTAAAAGGGTCGTGCTTGGCCGGATGTAATAGTCTGGGCGATGCTTAGACCTATACAGGCGTGGAGGCAATGTGTAGCTTCATGCAAGTAGGAGGGTAGTGCTCGGCCCTATGTAAATAGTGAGGGCAACGTCTGGCCCTATGCAAGTGTGGAGGCAGATTTAGCCTCATGCAGGTAGAAGGGTCGGGCTAAACCCGATGCAAATAGTGAGGGCATTGTTTAGCCCTATACAAGTGTAGAGGCAAAGCTTAGCCTCATGCAGGTAGAAGGGTCGTGCTAAACCTGCTACAAATGGTAAGGGCATTGTTTAGCCCTATGCAAGTGTAGAGGCAGAGCTTAGCCTCATGCTGGTAGAATGGTCGTGCTAAACCCGATGCAAACAGTGAGGATAGTGTCTGGCCCTATGCAAGTGTGGAGGCAAAGCTTAGCCTCATGCAAGAAAGGAAAGAAGGCAATGCTTAGCTTGGCGAATTCATGCTCTGCAACATCTATCGACGTGCGGGTAGTGACTTCATCGAGTATCCTTTGCGGATATCCTTGATAGTGCTGCTCCTCTTATTCCTGCATTCAAAGAAAAATGGTGAGTTTGAGGGGAAGGTTGTTGATTTCGCCTTCCGATCTTGACACTTCTATGCTTCGATCTCGCCTCGGTAGCATTTGGCTATTATAAATATTTGAGTTTTCAAAATATGCATCATTTGTACTTACCAAAATAGAGATAGAATGCAGTTATTAAGATGCATGATAAAAATAGATAATTTTTTGTTGAATCATAAATCGTGACATGCTTTGAGACTATGCAACGTCCTTATCCTATATAGAATTTCGAGGACTCCCTTAAAAGTTCGATTCTACCCATGTTCTGACGGATTAGCTCTGATATACTTCCTGATAATACTCTTCTGGCGACTCTTGGTGCGACAATATTGGATATGATGAAACTCAAAGTTTGCCCCAATTATTGACCATGGAGGAAAATGAAAATTTTATTATAATATGATCGAACCCACAGGGCTGCTTACATATCTCTCCATCTATTTTCCGATAGTATGAGTGTTCCTCATGTCAACACTCAATGAACCATGTAAGGACCCTACCAATTTGGTGAGAATTTACCCTTTGCCTCATTCTGATGTGGGAAGATTCGCTTCAGAAGTAGTTGCCCCGGTGTGAACTGCCTTGGCCTTACCTTCTTGTTGAAAGCCTTTACCATTCCGTTCTAGTAAAGTATATCGTGACACACTACATTCATTCTTTTTTCATTCTAGTAAATTTGGTCGTGACACACTGCATTCATTCTTTTTTCCATCCATGTGAGCCAACTGATCATATTGATTATGTGCTCATTTTGCTTCACTTAACTCGGCTTCTTGTATGATCTATAAGGAAGAGATTTCTACCTCAGCGGGTATAACATCTTTAGTACTTGGGACTTACAACGACATTGTGGGGTTCAATTCTAAGGGAAGAGTTTAGCCAACATACCTCACTTGAGCTTCCTCAAACTTTAAAATGTTCCGAAAATCTTAGCAACTTCGTTCTATTTCAGAAATATAACAAATTAAACCAAAAATTAGGAAGATGGTTATGGTTCCAGCTCATTTGAGCGTTTTATCAAACACTAGGTGTGCATTAAGGTTTCAAGGCCCTATTATGGTGGATTCCATCATCTACCCATTATCTGTCATTTTTAGCCCAATAATCTTCCTACACCCCTTGATAACACATGCATGCAAGAGGAACAACTCCCATACCCAAGAATTCCCTTACTAATTACCTATTTTTAGTTAAATTGGGTTAGGGTGTAGAATCTTACCTCTAAGATGAAGACCTAGTGTGTCTTCCTTGTTAATCTTCCAAGATTTGAGTAAGAATTAAGGAGCAATTTTGGTTGAGGAACTCTCTCCCTCTCTAGAGCACTTTCTCACTCTCAAAATTTCAGATTCTTACTTAAGAAATGGTCCATAGAGTCTATATAACAAAATGGGGTCGGGTTATAAAAACAAAAAAATAAGCTCCGAAATAGAATATTCTTCTGTGGTCCGCGAAATGGGCCGCGAAATGGCCCTCCGAAGCTGGGCACTCCTGCCTAGGTATGCAGTTGTTCTGCGGTCCGCATATCGATTCTGCGGTCGCAAAGCGGACCATTGAATCTCCTTCCGAAATTCCTCATGTCGATCCTGCAATGCAATTTGCGGCCTGCAAAGTAATTCTACGGCCGCATAATGGTCCCGCCCCATGCCTTCATCGGTCTAGTGCTCGGTACATTTATGCTAATATCATAGGGGCAATAATGTAGGCTTGTTCCTCGATCCCTTCTATCATGGTCCTGGCTACCATAGATAGTCGAGTATGGATCCTTTCCCCTTGCATTGGGAAGATTAAAAACCCCAAGAACATACGATGAAAGCATAAACCTTACAGTGTATCCAACCAATAGAAGTAATGGCCAATTCTTCGTGAAAAAACCAATATGAGTTGTTGTCCCCATACCGTTCATATAGAAAATCAAAAGAGATGTAAGACTTCTTCAAGAAACCCTGTTCATCGTTGTTTTTTATCCCAAACATTTTCAGAAAAACCGCAGGGTGTACGGTTCTCTGGCACCAACAAACTGGGACTATCCCAAGGGATCTTATCGAAACCTTCAATTTTTTCCAAAAGCGGGGTCATCTCCAAGTTCCCGAATCGGAAAACGGACCTTTTCTCATCCCAAAACATAATAGCAGCCTCGATTAGTTCCTTGCATGTCTGAATGTCATCAAAGATAGGAAGTTACCCAGTTCCCGTCTCACATGATTCCTATCACACTGAGGAAGTCGTTCCATCAATCGATCAACCTGGATGGAATGCTTTGGACCATGCCTAATCTAGGGATATCGTGATTCATTTTCTTGCATCAGTTAGCCCTAACCCTTCCTGATTTGATTAATTAAGCGATAATATTCAACATGTTGATACACTTTCTCCAAATAATGCACATAGTATGAGAGTATCCCTCGGGATTGTAGAAATTCTTTTTGGACTTTGGACAAAGTTTATCTAAATGGATTTAATACACCAAGGGTATTTATACATATTAGGTTTAACATGATGCGTGTAGAGTTTCAACTAGAGAAGGTTTCTAAAGGTCTAATAGGTACTCTAAAGCGGACAACTTGAGAAGGAGGACAGCTTGAGAGGGGAAGGCACGGGACCGTCGACTGCACCGCTGATTGACTAGTCCTTCACTAGTAAGCCTTTCCCAATCTAAAAGGATATTTTGGAAGCGTGGACACTCATCAATTGCCGCTATGTTGATAATAGGCATGAGTGAAATATGATACTGAAATCATGCTTATGAAACTATAACGCATAGCCAAGTAGTAAAAAACATAAAACAAGGTTTATCAATGCGGTAAATAAGCAAGTAAGGAAGAAGAGGAAAAGAAAGGAAAAGGAAAATTGTCAGCAAGGTTCTCAAATAAACATAAAATTTGAATACATGATTGAATAGTAAAGCAAATAACGAGAGGGGAAAAAGAAGTTCATGGTGTAACAGTTTCGAGTAAGTAAATGAATGGGGGAGAGGGAAGTACATGAAAGAAGTAGAATAAAGCAACTCAATTAATAATCCCACACAAGAAAAATCTGTCATGGTAAGAAAGTAAGTACCCCCAACAGATTCGCCATGCTGTCGCGCTGCATTTTCTTGCGAAAGCGGGTTCGACACATGACTACTCTGTTAAACGGATATAAAAGATAAGAGTCATCACCTAACGATTTAAAGGTGTGTTAGCGCACCTATTTTCAAATAAATCTGTTTTAACTAGTCAACATTGTCAAAGACCGGGTAAGGGCTCAAATTACCTCAAAAAAAGATGTTCGGCACTCTTCAAGGTCCACAACTGTGGTTCCCGGCTGAATTTTAAGTTATGTAGGAATATTAAGTTATTAATTAAGTAAACCTAGGTGGACATACGAATTGGTTCATTATTAAGCTAAGTGAATAAGTAAGCGATTGAATATTCTGGGTGGAGCAAGATGACCGAGTATAGTTCAACTAATAATAATCGTCTAGCTTATAGGACATTCAAAGAAGTAAAAAATAATACCAAGATATAACTGGGAAGAAAATAAGATGATTCATCAATTGACTATTAATTGATAAAGCCCTTTGATTACAAAGATGTTCAAACCTTATAGCTACTTAAACAAATCTTAAATGCTAATCACTAAGTCTGGATCGAACACACATGAATAATTAGAAAATAGTGGGGGGTCCTAAATATTTAAGCCTAAAGGATCACCCCGTGCAATATAAATAATACTTTACAACCTTAAGTGCAATGGTTACTCATATTATCTACTGAGCATATACTATCATCTCCAGCTACCTGATTATTATCTTTAATTTGTTTACCTAAAGCGCACTAATTCAATTGTGAATCGTACCCTATGGGTGCATACCCGCCCCATTTCTATAGTCCAGGAGGTGTTGGACAACTACAAGGATGGTTCTAGGCTCGGCATAAGGTTGCTCAAAAAATACAAATTAGGCGCCAAACAAGTGAAATAAATAGGACTTTAGAGAGTGAAATTAGCATGTAAATTGCTCACATTCTTCTCCCGTATAGATTCATATATAGATGCAAGGACTGCTACTAATTGAAATCTGATTTTTAAAGGGTGGCAGATAAAAAATTACGTACTTTGAGCATGATCTTTTAGCATTGTGGTATATCAGACAGATCTTCTTAAACTAATTTTGTACTGTTACATTAATTTTTTTATGCCTAAGACGGGATTTCTAGGTGACAGTTGTGAGTGCAGTTATGAATAGTGTAAAACTGCCTAAGCAACGATGCATAATCTCTATATGAGCGTCATAGCAAGAACACAATTATCATTTGTGGACGGTTTAGAGCATAAAAAAGCATGATTTCATTATTAAATCCCATGGCCAGGATTTCTATGTGATTAGGAGTTAAAGAACACAAACCAATTAAGTGATGCAAGTGATCAAGTAGCCAGGTTATTACTTGCAGTCCTATAGGCATGATTTTTAAGTGTAAGATCTAAAGAATATGATCTCCAGGCACAATGGTGAAAATAGACGAGCAAATTAACACAGGGTACACCCTATAGGCATGTTATCTAGGTGATGTTATTGTAAGGCCTCGTAAAGTTTTCACCAAGGAATTTAAAGTTTTTGTAGTGCCGAGGTAGGAAAATGTGCTCGAAGGCACGACTCGCAACCTCGCCGTGGTACTGAATTTTTTGGTTGAAGAATACATCGAGGAGTTGGTGAATTTTTTTTGTAGAAGATGGCAATTCTGCGGTCAAGTTCGCGACCACAGGCCCATTTGTGGGCTGCATACCCATCGCGGAGTTGAGCAGAAAAATAGTTGGATTTCTGAAGATAATTATACGGCCCATTATGCGATCGTATTTATGTTTTGCGGTCTGCACTTCCATCGCTTTAGCATGAAGAATTTCATTGGGTGATTTTGCGGTCTATTCTACGGCTGTATAGTTGGTCTGCGGACAGCAGATCTGGCTGTAGACTTGTCCAAGCCAGCCCAATTTTTGGAAGTCAATTTCACGGTTCCTTATGCTGACCACATACCTGTTCTGCGGTGCACTCTGCGGCCGCAGAGCTGAGTTCGGAGGGCCTATTTTCTATTTTTATAACCCGACCCCATTTTTTATAAAATGACTTTGGGTTTATTTTGGCCGGCTAAAACACATATTTTAGAGAGAGGGGTGTGCTTTAGAGAGAGGGGAGTTCTTTTGAGAGAGAGAGGAAGGATCCCCAAGTGCATTGATCATTAATCCCTACCCCAATCTTGAAGATTCAAGGGAATCATTTACTAGACCATCATCCACCCATGTAAGACCTTGTCCTAAATCCTTCTTGCAATTGTTATGGGTTTAATTAGGTTATGGAGTTGGAGATAGGCCATGCATCTGACATTAGGTGGTAGTATGTGTGATTGTTGAATCATTTTGGGTAGTTTCTTGTGGAAATTGGTTGAGGGAGGAAGGGATTACCATTGTAGAGTTTTGTAGTAGATTTTGCATAATAGGTGTTTGACAAAATTTCCATGAGAGTTATATCATGAGAATCCTTCTAATTATTATCCGCTTTTTCTCTATCTTCCTATAGATTGATATTGTTAGAAGTATTGGAACATTATAGTAACCTAAGAAAAGCTCAAGAAAGGTATGTTGGCTAAACTTCTCTCTTAGAATAGAATTCCATGATGTCCCCATAAGTTTCAAGTATAGTTTGACCCAAGTTCCTTATTCCCATGTTCCGAGTTGTTCCTAATAAAGTCGATTATCCTGAGCAAGAATTGTGTTGAAAGATGTATATACTCAAACGTGTTCCAATTGCTCTTATCTCATCATGATCTCCTTCGGGAATGTGTTCAAGTATGGTTTAGGTATTAAAATGTTATAACTTTAATTAATGTTTCAAATGAAATTTCATTATACTTAACTTGGAAAGGAAACCGAATGTGCTTAAAACTCATATAGCTTACATACATATCAAATTTCTATTTCCAAATGCCTTTATTGTTAATAAACTATGACTATGTTTGGAAGTGAAAGAAGTAGGTGTGAGATAAAAAGTGTGGCCATGGTTGTTGTAGCTAGTGCATATGATTTGAATCTATGTTTCAATCGTAACTCACCATGATCTCCTTTGTAAGAGTTTCCAATGTGTTTTTAGTCCTTATTTACCCACGAGTTGAAACTTAGCATTGCCTTTTTAGAGAAGTCTTTCACAAAGAAATTGTGTATTACTCGTTTATGATTTTTAACTTGTGTTGCGATTACAAGTCATTTTGCTCCATACTTTGGAAAGAAATATATTGTGTTTAAAGCCTTCATTACTAATGAACTTAAGGTTATGATTTTTAAAATTTTCTATGTGTTTATGTTTATGATGATTATCCTTGAAAGTAAGGAAACGAAAGTGTGAAATATGAGATACGGCCACCACGCCTTGAATGAAGAATCATATGAATGGCCAAGAGAGCCAATAAAGTAATGATGTTGTGAGTGGTTGAAAGTACTAATGGAGCTATATATGGTATGAAAGTTGTGAGATGAATGTGTTTGTATTCCTGTTTCCTTTGTGTGCAAAACAAAACTATTTTTGGGAGTATCATTAGCGAGCCGAGGAAGGGTGGGTCGTAACGGCCCACACTCAAAACTACACGTGTCGATATTGGAGTGGATTGAGATTATTCCCTTTAATTGGGATGATATTGATGTGATGAGATTATTCCCTTAATTGGGATGAGATTGATGATAGTTGTGATTGGAAGTCGACCCACACAGCATATGTGGAAAGATGGCTTAGCCGATCGGGTGGAGATCGGACACCATGTCGTGCGCATGGTGGTTCCTAATCTTGGTATAACCTTTATTTCGTATCACCATGACAATCCACATTGTTAATGGAGAGATGGCCTAGTGGATCAGGCGTGATCGGACTCCGTGCTAAAAACACGGTGGTATATCGATGCTAATGATCTCCCAACCAAAAATAATATTATTTTCCTATTTTGAAAATTGTTATGTTTTAACTTGGCATTTGGATATCATTTATTTTTGCTTGCTACTTCCATGGTTTTCCCCTTCTTATATTGGCATTTGATTTCGAAAGAGGACATTTAGCTTTACATACTAGTCCTATTTCCATATGTACTAATGTCCCTTTTGCGGGGGACGCTGCATCTTCAATGGATGCAGGTGGTTCATCAGCAGAAAACTTTGGTCCTCCTTAGCAGTTACTCTTATTCAGCAGGTTTTCGGTGAGCCCTACTCTGTTCCGGGCCTGATTTCACTTGATGTTGTACTTTGTGTTTTGAGGTATAGCCGGGGCCTTGTCGCCGGCACTTTCATATTACTCTTCTGTTGTACTTAGAGGCTCCATAAACATGTTGTGGGTGGTGTTCAATGTTGGGAAATGAACTAGAAGTGTTGGAATTTTGGCAACATGTTTTCTCTCATAAATCTAAATTTGGGTGATATTTTGAAAGTTGTAAATGAATATCCTTTGAGTAATGGAAAAGAATGTGGAGCACTTGTCTCTTCTTATGTTTATCTCTTGTTATTGGTTCTTCAATTGTTCATGCGTAAGCTTGGGTAGAAGGCATCAAGTAGGCTTGCTTGATCGGGGTATCTCGGTTGAGCGCCGGTCGCGCTCTCCGAGTTAGGAGCGTGACTGTTATTAGACCTTATAGGCAGGTCATCTAGGCAGTGCTCAATCCATACTAATTAGCGTCCTAGAGTCATATTCTCTAAGTGAAATGGACGCGTTAAAATGTTAATCCTATAGGCATGATCTCTATTAAGAAGTTGCATGTAGGGATTCAAAACCTATAGGCATATTTTCTATTGATAAGTAGTACATAGGAATTTGAGACTCATTGACATGTTTTCTACCCGAGCATGTATGAATTAAGCTATTCCCAGGCCCAATTCACTATTTTTCCATTATTGGTCCCTGGGCTACCATCACGACACCAACTTCCTTCGTCCTCGAGATTCCTTTGGACTATAAAGCTTTGTTAGTAGCTTTCAAAGCCTCAAAATTTAGTGACCAAGTCACTCTTTATACCTTCTTCAATCCTTTCTCCTAATTTCATGATGTTAGAAAATTTGAAGTTTTCTATGACCATCAATCTCTCATAATATTGCGGGTGCTAAGCTCGTACGAAGAACTTATTCATCTGTTCTTCTTTTAGCGGTAGCCTAACCTTAGCAGCCTCAGATCTCCAACGGGTAGCATACTCATGAAAGGTTTCCATGTGTTTCTTCTTTAGTTTTGAATGTAGAACACATCTGGAGCATTCTGTGGGTTGAACCTAAACCCGTCCATGAAGTCTGACGTCATTTTCACCCAGATGGACCACTTCTTCGAGTTTTGACTGATATACCATGCAAGGGGCATCTCCGGGTAGGCCAGTTATGAACTGCCTCAATCTTCTTTGGATCCACCTTAATGCCCTCGGAAGATAAAACTTTGCCCAGAAAGGCAACCGAGTCCAACCAGAACTCACACTTTGAAAACTTGGCATATAACTAACGATCCCTCAGAGTCCAAAGTACGATCCGCAAATACTGCTCATGCTCCTCTCGACTGCGGGAGTAAACCAAGATATCGTCTATGAAGACAATCACAAAAGAATCCTAATAGGGCTTGAACAACCGGTTCATTAAATCCATAAATACTGTTGGGGCATTAGTCAAGCCAAATGGCATCACTAAGAACTCGTAGTGGCCATACCGATTTCGAAAAGCTGTCTTAGGGATATCTGATGCCCAAACCTTCAACTGATGGTAGCCATATCTCAAGTCAATATTCGAAAACACCTTGGCACCTTAAAGTTGGTCAAATAAGTCATCAATCCTCGGCAACAGGTATTGGTTCTTGATAATGACCTTGTTCAGCTGCCTTCATAGAGTCATCCTTCTTCTTCACAAAGAACACTGGTGCACCCCAAGGCGAGACACTAAGCCGGATGAATCCCTTGTCAAGCAAATACTGCAACTTCTCCTTCAATTCTTTCAACTGAACTAGGCCATATGGTATGGTGGGGGTAGAAATGGGTTGAGTGCCCAGAACCAAGTCAATGCAGAAGTCGACATCTTTGTCGGGTGGCATGCCCGGCAAGTCTGTAAGAAACACCTCTGGGAACTCATGCACAACCAGAACTGAATCCATGGAAGGAACCTTCACACTAAAATCACGGATATAGGACAAATATGCCAGATACCCCTTCTTGACTATACGCTGAGCCTTCACATATGAAATGACCCTTCTAGTTGAATTACTAGGAGTCCCTCTCCACCCCAATTGAGGCAACCCCGGCAATGTTATGGTCATAGTCTTGGCATGACAATCCATAATGGCATGATAGGGCAATAACCAATCCATGCCCAAAATCACATCAAAATCCACCATATCAAGTATAGATGGTCAAAGCTACTCATAGTTCTCGATAGTAACCAAACAAGCACGATAAACCCGGTCTACCAAAATAGAATCCCTAATAGGCATAGACACATAAATAAGAGCACTCAAAGAATCATGAGACATATCCAGATATGAGGAAAAATAGGATGACACATATGAATAAGTGAAATCTGGATCAAATAAAAATTATTCATCTCTATGCAAGCTGGATCAATACCTGTGATGACTACATCAGACGAATCTTCCTCAGGTCTGGATCGGAAAGCATAGCAACAAGGCTGAGCCACACCAATCTGACCTCCATCTATCGCACGACCTCTAACTAGCTGGCCTCTATCTCTAACGGTCTGACCACCACCTCGGGCTGCCTGACCCCACCTCTAGCTAGTTGAGCGAGTGGTGGAGCAACCGGTGCCGGAATCATGGCAGGAGAACCATATTGTGGCCTGCCGCCCCTCAATATAAGACAGTACATCCTTATATAACCTACATCGCCGTGCTCAAAGCAACCCCGCGACTGGCGTAACTGCTGAGTCTAAGACGATCCTTGATGACCCGAATGTCCACTGTAGTAATTCTATTGCGGTTGTGCACTAATATGAGCTGAAGGTGTGCTGAATATTGGATGCTATAGATTAGACCCATAAGAACCATGATTGCGCGAAGCTCCGTGTGCTACCTGAAGCACTGACTAAATCAATCTAGGAGGATGGCCTCTACCAAATGAACCCTTGCCTTCAGACGAGGCACCACTGAAACCACCAAAATGATGAGGTCTCTTCTTAGATGCTACCTCTTTGCCCTAAAAATGAATACTCTCGATCGGTCTAGCAATCTCTACAATCCGGGTGAAAGAAATATCATCCTCAGTCTCTCTAGCCATCTACAACTTGATACCATAAGTAAGGGCGTCTATATGCCTCCTCAGCCTTTCCTTCTCAGTAGGGATCAAGACAATTACATGGCGAGATAGGTCCACAAAATCTGGTCTCATACTGCGTAACAATCATGCCACCCTGCTGGAGGCGCTCAAACTAGCTGTGGTAGTCCTCTCTCAGAGTAAAATGGATGAATTTCTCCAAGAATAGCTATGAGAATTGATCCCAAGTGTGCGCTGGTGAACTTACTGCTCTACCTCAAACATAGTCCTACCACCACCATTTGGCGGAACCGTACATTAAAACATTGCGAAGTCGTTTCTATTTGACTCCACAATAGCCATGTTGCACAACACCTCATGGAAACGTTCTAAGAAATCCTATGGGTCCTCAGATGGTTTACCACAAAAATGAATAGGAAATAGCTTGGTTAACTTGTCCAACTTTTTCAGCTCTTCGAAAGACATCGCAGGTCCTTCCCCAGACTGTGTAGCAATAACGAGCTGAGCTGCTCCAACTGCTGGAACCGCCGGAGTTTTATATTCATGAGCCATCTACTCTGGCATGTGAGTAGCGGGAGTCTGAGATCCTCCCCCAGCCTGAGAGACGGCTGGTTCCATAGGGAGCACACCTGCCTGGGTCACACTCTCCATTAGGCCAACCAAGCTTACTAGGGCATCTTGAAGTACCGGGGTGGCGATGAACTCCTCTTTGACCTGAGCTGGTTCAACTGGCGCGTCCGGAGCAGGGATCCCCTCCTCCTGCTCGATCTCAGGTCCTGAAATTGGTGCTGCTGCACGAGTTTTAGGATGAGCTCTACTTGCCTCTAGCTCTACCTCATCCCTGGCCCCTGCACCTGGTAGTGGTTACAACATGGGGCTCCAGCTCCTACTCGGATGTGGATGTTGTGCGTGTCCTCACCATCTATGAGAGAATAAGAATAGAATGATTTAAACTTCAGTGATAGAATAAAGTCGCACGATAAAGTAAGAAAGAAGTGAAATTTCCAAAAGCCCTATAGCCTTTAGAAGATAAGTACAAATGTCTCCGTACCGATCCTCCAGACTCTACTAATCTTGCTCATGACTCGTGAGACCTAGGCAACCTAGTTCTTTGCTACCAACTAGTCACGACCCAAAATCCCAACTGTGGGACCGTGATGACGCCTAACATTCACTTGCTAAGCAATCCAACGTTAGCTAATTAATTAACCGTTTTTAATAGTTTAAAAGCAGAACAATAATAATTAATGATTAGTAAAACCTGAAATACTTATGATAAATAAATAGATAATATTGTCTATACTAATCCCAAAAATCCGGAGTCACAAGTACATGAGCTTCTAGAATACTACAAACATGGTCAAAAATGAAATACAAATGTCTAAAACTAGAATAACAGTAAAACAAGATTGAAGGGGATTTTAGAGACTGCAGACGCCAAGCAGCTCTACCTCAAGTCTCCGGGGCAAGTCGGATTCGAGCGAACTCTTCCAACCATTGCTTGGACCAACACTAGGATCTGCACAAGAAGTGCAGAAGTGTAGTATGAGTACAATCGACCTTATGTTTTATGTAGGTGTCGGGCCTAACCTCGATGAAGTAGTGACGAGGCTATGATAAGACATTCACTATAAACCTGTACGCATAATAATAAAGGAAAGATAGAAATATAAATAAAGCAGTAAACTCATAAGAACGAGACCCGAAGATCATCTAACAGAGGGCCCCAGAATAACATCATCTCATACCCTCATATCATTTTTCCAAGATAAAGCATAACAACTAAAAAAAACTAAAACACATCACACTCTGTGCGGTGCACAATCCGATCCCAACATTTATCACAATATCTATTGCGGCGTGCAACCCTATCCCAATATCATATCAATATCTGTTACGGCATGCAACCCGATCCCATTATCAATTCAATTCAATACTGTTACAGTGCACAACTCGTTCCCGATATCAATTCATTTGCATGGCAACTTAAATTTTGACCAATAACGTAATCTCAACTCAAAAGGTACCAAAACGTACAAAGCACCAAGGTTTTACTAGTGCAACAGAGAATAACCAATACCTCGTACTCACAAACCTTGATAAATCATCATTTCAAGAATAGCTAAAGGATTCACACAATCGAAATAACATAATAAAGTGCAACAAGCAATGTAAAGACAATGAAGGCAGGTAAAACCATGAGTCAATGAAGATATACATACAGGTGGGAAAGGTAAATAGCCCAACCCGCATGCTTTAACCCAAGATAGCGCATATACACTCATCACCTCGTATATATGCCGTCCCCACACATAATTCACGTAACAAATAGACCAACAAGTCCTAATTCCCTCAAGTAAAAGTTAGATATGACACTTCCTCTTTCCGCAACCAACTCAATAATTAACTACGACTTTTTCTTTCGAACAACCTCCAAACCAACCAAATCTAGCCAAATATCATTCAAACAATTCAAAATAAGCTTTTGAAATACCCACGAGTGAAAAAGGTTCAAACGAAATTGAAAAAGTCAATAAAGGCTAACCCTGAGCTCGTTTGGTCAAAATCCAATTACCGCAGCAAAACCCGATTACCCATTCACCCCCAGCCTGGTTATGTGATTTTTTTCAAAATCCGACCTTAATTGAGGTCTAAATCCCAATTTATAGAATATCTAAATTTTACCCAAAACCCCAAATTTCTACCATGAGTTTCCTGTTAAAAACACATGAAAAGTAATTGAAATTGATTAAAAACTAGTTAAATATGTTTACCAATGAATTTGGGAAGAAAACATTCTTCAAAAATCGCCTCTAGAGTATTTAGGGTTGAAAAATAGTGTAAAATGAGTCCTGAATTTTTCCTTTTTTACCCAGCTGCAAACGTCGCAATTGCGAGCTCTTGTTTGCAATAGCAAAATCCGCATTTGCGAAACACTAACCGCATTTGCTATCAGTGCCACAGTGCATGAGATGCTGCAAATGCGACCAACTGATTGCATATGCGAACTGCTAACCCATCGCAAATGTGGCCCATCCGTCGCATTTGCGAAGACCTCTAGTCCAGATATGAATCGCAAAAGCGACAAAATTGTCGTAATAACAAAAACTTAGGATTGCATTTGCGAAGAGCACCACCTCCATCGAACTATCGCATTTGCGTCCAACTTCACAAAAGCGGGACTCTCAATTGCGAACAGATCCTCACAATTGCGAGACCTGCAATTAGATACCAACAACTGTGTGCACCAGTAGTTCCAAACCATTCCGGCCATGCATCCGAAACTCACACGGTGTCCTCGGGCTCCAAATCGAACATGCACACAAGTGCACTAAAATCTTAAAAACTTACTCGCTACCTCAAATCATTAAAATAACATCACATAACATATCATCAAAACTCAAGAATTTTCAACTTAAACTAATTTTCACTATTTTTCACATAACACGCCGAATGCACTCGGGTCACCCCGGACCCCAACCAAACATGCGTACAAGTCTAAAAATATCATACAAACCTATCGGAATCGTCAAAACACCGATCGTGGTTGTTAACCATGAATGTTGACCTTGGTCAACTTAAGTCTCATTTTAGGCAATAAATCGTGTTCTCTTCAAAATTTTACGTAAAAGATTTTCGGAAAACAACATGGACCACACACAAAGATCAAGAAACATCAAATGTAGCTATGAGAGGTCTCGGAACACAGAAATTAAGGCTAGTACTCAAAATAATCTATCGGGTCGTTACATCTTCAAAGTAATTTGAGCCCTTACCCCATCTTTGGGAATGTTGACCAGTTTAAATACGAGTTATTGCAAATAATTGCCCTAACGCACCGTATATAACTCCATCTAGTTGTGGGTCAATGTACATGTATAAATGAATGCAATGCATAAGAAGTAAGTCAATAAGATCTCTCGGGATGTCATAAGATCAATGTGCCTTCGGTTAATATCATGAAATAAACTTTATCAACTTACATATTTTCTAAGACCCATGAACAGACGATATAATAATAGGACACATGGGGAATCAAGAACATTGGCACCCCTAGTACTTCTAAGAATAGAGTCATTTGTCAAAGTTCCGCGTTTGCTCGTTTCGTTTGTATCATATGGATCATGCCAAAAGGAAAGAAGGGATAGCCTTAACATATCTTAACTCTGTCGAGTGCTTAATACCTTCCAAATAATTCTTCAAACAACTTAACTCAATCCTTCCATAGCATAAGGAGATTCAAAATCAGTGCCGAGTAAAGGCGAAGTCTGCAACTTAAACTAGCAGCTCGTTTATGTAAATTTGGGCAGCATCTCCCCTGTAACAAGGGCCTCCTCCAATACCATATACCAAAAACAAAAACCAGAGAAATACAATATGAACAACATCAACAATAGGGTACAAAATATTTCATTAACAAGTCATCAACATATCACGACGAGCGACAAGCTCGGATTGAATCCCTGTAGCACCCTTCAACCCCATTATCATTCATTCTTGAACTTAGTAATATATCAAGTATAATAACCAATACATTTTAAAGGATTTCCAACCTTGTACTCATTTTCAAAGTTACCCGAAATAGCCTAACACAAGATAATATCGCTGTGGACAACTTCCAAGTGCTTTATAGCCATTTCTTTTTCTAGTTACCAATTTCCTCGACAAGATTGACATGTAAACCAACATAATCATACTAAAAATATCTCAACCAACTTATTTTCTATTATTCTAGCAACTTAAAGTCTATAAGAGAAACTTTCAAATCAATCCATCAAGAACAACAACATCTCAAGCTAATCCAAGTATTATTTTGTAGTTTATAATCCTAACAACTTAACCAACATACAAGCAAGCTTAAGAACAATTAGTAGGATGTTATAATCACCTTAGAAACTAGAAACAACTTTAAAATTCAGCCAAACACAGCCCACAATTATCCTCAATTACAACACAACCTCAGAGAGGTTTTGTTATTCATTAGAACTAAATTTTGATGTTGAAATATGGTGTAATCACTTTGGGATCACTTCAAACCCTTATGGTATATGATTATGGGGGTTAGGAGGAGTGTAGGGTTGAGGTTGGGTCAAAAAATGAAAAATAAAGGTCGTCCAAATCGTTTTTTAAGTGAAGTAGGCCGACCACTGCCTAAGTGGGTCCAATTGGGAGCTGCTTGCACAATCTTGCGAAAACGTAAATATATCTCTACTTCAATGTCGTATCGAATAACGGTTTAATTCATAAGAAAATATATTCATAGATATTCAATTTGATATGTGGATAATGTAATTCTAAATATATTAGGAGAAAAGCTCTGCTACATTTGGCTTAAGTTTTAGCACATTATGAATGTAACTTGTGATAACCTTTGCCAACTTTTGTTCCACAACTCTCTTGACTTCAAAATGTAACGCACGACTATCATACGACTAAAATAACTCATAACATAACCTCCTTATCATATTAAGAACTCTAGTCTCACCCCAAAGTGCATGTTATAACATTCCAAACTTATCGACTTTCGAGGAAACATATTTTTCGTTTAGCTTCTAAGCTTTCCAACCCTCTTGGTACTTTTTATTCAGGATCTTAAATATTTGTATACTCCAAGGTAACATGATTAACTTACTTTATGTACTTTCTAAAATGGTCTCATTCCTGAGCTTACATGAATTGTCTTATGGCGTACTCTTATGTTCGAAAACATGGGGTATAACATCATTCCCCCTTTTGGAACATTAGTCCTTGGATGTTGACTGATGCGCTATCAATCTCATAACCTATGGCTCTTGAAAATACTTTAATATTTTCCTTGACATCTAGGCAATTGTTCTTTGAATAAATCCATAGGCAAGGGCATTCCCACCTTTAGGCCTCTTTCTCACACCTCGACTTGTGGTCGTAATTCTTTCAATCTCGTTATTATTGCTACCTTCTATCATGCAGTCTGTACGACTTTATCCTTGTATGTGTGCCTATACGACTCTTATCTCCTTTTTCCTCCAGCTTTTAGCCAATCTCTAGGCCTCACTTTGTGAACATATACAGAACTATCACAAGCTATCCCTCGGGGCATCTATAGGTGTACTAAAGTTCTTCTCTCGGTACTTTGTCGAACTTACAACCATTGTTGTAGCTTGTTTCATAGCCTCGGTTATCTATGCTTATGGCTTTACTACATCTTGGTAGGTTATACTATATCATAACACTTACTTCGGTTTATTATTACCGAGGTCTACTGCCCAACTCCAGGTTAGTCTCTCGCTGCTTATCCTATATGTATAAATCTAAGTTCTTTAGTTCTTATTCATTACTGTTCATCTTAAGAATGATGGCCTAAGCTCATCTCATACTTTGTAACTTTCATCCATCCATTGTTGATACACCTTAATGTTGATCCATAATCTACCACTGATAAATTGAAACCTCTTACGCAATACATTGTCACTAGGGCTCACGTCTCATCGGGGAACATCTGAAGTTATTTGACTAATCCACCTAAGGACAATACTATACTTCAATAAATGTATTTCATAGCATCCCAATGTGATTCATCTAATGGGGGTATTCTTATTCCATGCAATTCATGAAATACCTTTTCTTTTAATCATTACTCAATCAAGGGCCTATGCATCTTTTCTATCACAATTTACACCCTTATTCTACTACTAAGGAAGAATTCCATCTATTCTAATTTTACCTAGTCTTAGACTCCTCCGTGTTAATTCAAGATATATTGAGCTTTCTATAACTTACGAAACCAGCAACACTATTATTTTGATGGGCTTAATCCCGAGACCTTGCCTATTCTTGTCACCTTCTCCCTCATATTTTCTTACCCTTGTTCCTATCTACCTAAAACCTTGTCGCTCTATGATACTTTAGCTTGCGACCTACATATATCTATTCATGCTACTCGCAACATTTCTTTAACTTGCTAGCACCATAGATTTCCTTTCGTGCCTTCTCATTTGCCATTAAACATAAGCAATTACTTTTCCTGGTCGTTCTGCCACTTTTTTCATGAATACTTGGCTTATCTTAGTGAACACACATATTGGAATTCCATGCAACCATATGATCTCGAAAATTACTTTTGATTTTTACTTCCTGTTTATTAGCCACGATAGGTGCCACTTCTTTTTTATGGAGTGCATACTATGTTGTAGTGAGACTGTTGTTACAAGATCATTTCTTTTTTAGGTCACTATGCTTAGGTTGAAGCCTTCTTCCTTATTTCCTCAGCTAGTCTTTCATTGTAGTACTTAGGGAATATCCTCTGACTCTTGTAAAGCTGTGAGCTTATTACATCATATACCTGACGGAATTTTTCCATGTTCTTACTCGCCTATAAATATCCTTAGTTACATACCTCCGTGCCCTTGTGCTTATAGGGTTACATCCGAGCTGAAAATTTTGACTATCTTCCCAGTAGCACTCTCTTTTGTTTTCGTAACACTTATACGGTACCTTTAACTACCCCAACTCCTATCTGAATATTTCTCAAGGATTACGATGTTGTATTTGCGAGACTGAATTCACTATGTTGGGGTTCACTACATTTATCTTGCATGATCTGTTGATTTATCTACGACCTCTTGTCTAGTGATAATTAGGCTCTTCTTGAATCAACTACAGACTACTCATTGGTCCATTCTCATATCTATATTCTATGTAATCTCTCTTGAGTTATTTTCTTTGTCTTAACTTACCCTTCACATTGGCTCCTTATGTATCAAGTATCCATTCATACTTATTTATTAATAATATCCTGGCCAAGAACCCTTACTGCCTCTCCCCGACATTATAGTTGCATAATGTTCTGGAGTCGTATCATATCTGTAGGATCTGAACAAATGCAATCTCTTTCCTTTCGCCTTTCTACCGCATTCTTCCCTTACCATTCCATAGTTAGCTGAACCACTTAACTCTGTCTTAATACCATATCACACCATCTTCCCCTCTTTAGGGGAGTATTAGAATTTAATGCTATGAAGTTTTACATGCAGATGTTTTACCTTTTCGTCTTTGTCGTCTTTCCATATTTTCAATGACCCTTACTCGCCTTGCAGTAGCCCTTCTGTACCAGGAATAACTGAATTTCTTGCGCACGAGAGTGACACCTAATGTGACTGGCACACTTAGTCCCTTAAGCTTAACTCTGCTCATAGTTCTTCTTTTAGTGAAGCGTCTTCCTGAATGACCTTTAAAGGTTATTTTTCTGTTGTCCATTCTATTATTGCCAGAACGTGATCTCAGAAATTCTCACGATGTCAACTATTGTCAAATTCTTCGTTCCTTAATTCATTTCAATTTTATCTTGTTTATTAGCCCATACTAATTTCTAGTACTGCGGGGGTCTAACTTAGCCTTCTGGTAATCATGTCGGAGTCACCAACTCATTTCTGATATAAGGATACGACTTTATGGCTTATACAATTTTATTGTCTCAAGGCCTGTCACCTCTTGTCTTTTCCTTCACTTGACTATAGACTGTCATTATGTCATATTTTGATTTATCGTTATCACTCATTTATCACATCTTACTCATTATACTTCATTTACTCTCTTCTTATTCTATGGCTTATATTTCTACCTATCACTTTATTCAGAATACTTCAACAAAACGTTCTATCACTTTTAGCTCTCCTTGCTTCATCTCACTGGCTCTTCAGGACGCCTAACATTCTCTACCATTTTTTTACTAGGGGCGGGAGTCATACTAAGGCAAATATTATCCCTTCTAGGATTCCAATGCCAATCTTCTAATTTTTTTCTAGACATTCTAGTATTTCATATCTAAATGTAACTATTCTGGAGTGCACCATCGAGGTGTCTCACAAGGAAAACTATTTACCACGTTTGCAATATCCTTTGGAAATGTCAGCTAATGCTAACAATCCATTCACCATTTTGGGTTACTCTAACTCCAGCTGGATCCTGATATTCCATCCTTCTCTTAAACAATATATGTTAGCACATATAGGGCATAACTGAGATGGGTGTGGCCAATTGTACATACTTCTGTTACTGTTGAAGATTACTCAAAATACTTATATTTCTCTACCTGAATTGTAAAAACTAATAATCTTCACTAACTGGGTACCTCGTACCCTTCTTCACCATGCTTCTTTTACTTATTGAAACTTGTGTCCACCTTCTAATTATCTCGTTGCTCTTTACCATATGGATGGATAGATATTCATGCCTTAGGGCTCCTTATCAAGAAGCTTACACGTCTTAGTACACACATAATATACTGAAGAAACTTACATTTACTCATCATAAGCATGATGCAAAATCGAGTTACTCTAACTCAACTCTTCCACAACCACTTTCAATCTTTTACCAAATGTCTTTGTGGATGTAGGTATCATTGTATTACGAATAAAGTAGAATTTAGGAGTTTGAATTCTTACAACTGATCTCTACCACACGATCTAGTGTAAGAAGAAAGAGTGACAGTCCAAAATGTCTTGTAGCCTCCTGCTTATAAGTGTGGTGCACAACACAACCATAATTAAGACTCTACTATACATGGCTTGTAAACTCCCTAGGACAGAACTGCTCTGATACCAAGTTTTTCATGACCCAAACCATTGGGCTGCGACGGGCACCCGGTGCCTTACCTAACCGAGTACTAATGTTACATATCTTTCTTATCATACCATCATGGGTAAGTGGTCCAGAAGGGCCGTCATGAGATAACCAGAATAAAGCATAAGGGAATACTCGACATAGGACGACCCAACATGATATACAAACTTATACATGTGACATACGGCCCTATAAGGCCGACATGTTCATTTGTACACTCAAACCATAGGCCGACAAGGCCATACAAGTATCCATATACATGACCTCTGTCTACAAGCCTCTAAAAGTACATAAACATCATAAAGGTTGGGACAAGGACCCGCCATACCAATCAATACATGTCCAAATCATACTTACCAAATAGGCAACTTCGGAGCATAGTACGACCCAATATAATATACAAACTTATACATGTGACATACGACCCTATAAGGCCAACATGATCATTTGTACACTCAAACCGTAGGCCGACAAGGCCATAGAGGTATCCATATACATGACCTCTGTCTACAAGCCTCTAACAGTACATAAACATTATAAAGGTTGGGACAGGGCCCCGCCATATCAATCAATACATGTCCAAATCGTACTTACCAAATAGGCAACTTCGGAGCAAGTGGAGTGCACCAACACCTCCTGCTGAGCTGATAGCCGACTAGGAGGATTGTCAACCTGTCTATCGGGACCTGCGGGCATGAAACGCAACTTTCCAGGCAAAAGGGATGTCAGTACAAATAAAGTACTGAGTATGTAAGGCATGAAAAGTAGTATATAAAAGACGTGAAAGAATCATGGAGTAAAGAACTCAACTTGTAAGTCTGAATAGCTCTGTGAATCATGAAACATTTATAATTTCATGCATATGCGTCTAAATGTCATATCCTGCATAGGTATATGCGTATATAATATCATCAAGCCTATCAGGGCATCCCAACATATCATCCCGGCCTCTGTGGGCGAAATCATCAAATGTAAATCAGCTGATCAGGTGGTGGTGCGTATATAACACCATAACCTTTCTCCATACCCCATATACATATAATATACACGTATATAATGCCATCTAGTCATTGGTCAATGTACACGTATAAATAAATACAATGCATAAGAAGTAAGTCCATAAGATCTCTCGGGATGTCATAAGATCAATATGCCTTCGGTTAATATCATGAAACAAACTTTATCAACTTACATATTTTCTGAGACCCATGAACAGACGACATAATAGGGAAACCAATAACATAGGTACCCCAAGTAATTCTAAGAATAAAGTCATTTGTGAAAGTTCCGTGTTTGCGCGTTTCGTTTGTATCATATGGATCATGCCAAAAGGAAAGAAAGGATAGCCTTACCATACCTTAACTCCGCCAAGTCATTAATACCTTTCAAGCAATTCTTCAAATAACTCAACTCAATCTTCCATAGCATAAGGAGATTCAAAATCAGTGCTGAGTAAAAGCTAAGTCTTCAACTTAAACTAGTAGCTCATTTATGTAAATTTGAGAAGCATCTCCCCCGTAACAAGGGTCTTCTCCAATACCATATACCAACAACAACAACAAGAGCAATACAATAAGAACAACATCAACAATAGGGTACAAAATATTTCATTAACAAGTCATCAACATATCTATCAACATATCACGACGAGCGACAAAATCGGATTGAATCCCTTTAGCACCCTTCAACCCCATTATCATTCATTATTGAACTTAGTAATATATCTAGTATAATAACCAATACCCTTTAAAGGATTTCCAACCTTGCACTCAACTTCAAAATTACCCGAAATCACCTAATACAAGATAATATCACTATGGACAACTTCCAAGTGCTTTTTAGCCATTTCTTTTTCTAGTTACCAATTTCCTCAACAAGATTGACATGTAAACCAACATAATCATACTAAAAATATCTCAACCAACTTATTTTCCATAATTCCAGCCACTTAAAGTCCATAAGAGCAACTTTCAAATCATTCCATCAAGAACAATAACATATCAAGCTAATCCAAGTATTATCTTGTAGTTTATAATCCTAACAACTTAACCAACACACAAGCAAGCTTAAGAATAATTAGTAGGATGTTTTACTCACCTTATCAAGTATAAAAAACTTGAAATTTTAGCAAAACACAGCCCACAATTATCCTCAATGACAACACAACCTCAGAGAGGTTTTGTTCTTCACTAGAACTAACTTTTGATGTTGAAATATGGTGTAATCACTTTGGAATCACTTCAAACCCTTATGGTATCTGTTCAGGAGGGTTAGGAGGAGTGTAGGGACGAGTTTGGGTCGAAAAATGAGAAATAAAGGTTGTCCAAATCATTTTTAAAGTGAAGTAGGTCGACCACTGCCTAAGTGGGTCCCATTGGGAGCTGCTTGTGCAGTCTCGTGAAAATGTGAATATCTTTCTACCCCGATGTCGTATCGATGAATGATTTAATGTGTTAGAGACTAAACTGGTAGATCTTCAATTTGATATGTGAATCATCCTGTAGTTCCAAGTATATTAGGAGAACATCTTTGCTACATTTGACCTAATTTTCAGCACATTATGAATGTAACTTGTGATGACCTTTGCCAACTTTTGTTCCACAATTCGCTTGACTTCAAGACATAACACACGACTATCATACGACTAAAATGACTCATAACATAACCTCCTTATCACGTTAAGAACTCTAGTCTCACCCCAAAGTGCATGTTATAACATTCCAAACTTATCGACTTTCGACAAAACTTATTTTTCGTTTATCTTCTAAGATTTCCAACCCTCTTGGTACTTGTTATTCATGATCTTAAAGATTTGTAACCTCCAATGTAATTAACTTACTTTATGTACTTTCAAAAATGGTCTCATTTGTGATCTTACATCAACTGTCTTACGATGTACTCTTACGTACGAAAACATGAGGTGTAACTGAAACCCTCTTTTGCGAGAAAATAGGCGCGACAAAGAGGACCCGATAGATTCTATGCTTTGAGGGGCAACCAGAGTTCTGAGGCTTCTCTAGATGTCATCACAAGTATACTAACTGTCCAATTGCATGATGTGTATGCTTTTATAGATCCTGGTTCAACATTATCGTATGTCACTAATTATGTTGCTATGGAATTCAAGATAGAACCAGAACAACTTCGTGGGCCGTTCTCTGTATCTATTCATGTTGGTGTGTCTATTTGGCCACGCGAGTTTATATGAATTGTATTGTCACAATGCATGGTCGAGACACCACAACCAATCTCATTGAATTGGTGATGGTGGATTTTGATGTGATAATGGGGATGTACTAGCTTTACTCATATTTTGCCAAGCTTGATTGTCGAACCATAACCGCCATATTCAAGTTCTCAAACGATCCAGTCATTAAAAGGAAGGGCGATGATGTTGTGCCAAAGGGTAGGTTTATTTCTTACCTTAAGGTAGCATGATCAGCAAGGGATGTTTCTACCATCTGGTCGAGTCATGGACACCGATGTTGAGACACCGACACTTCAGTCCATGCCAGTTGTGAATGAATTTCTAGAGGTCTGTCCCGATGAGCTTCCTGGAGTCCCACCAGTCGGAGAGATTGATTTCAGTATCGATGTATTTCCGGGTACGTAGCCTATATCAATTCCACCATACAGAATGGCTCTGGTAGATTGAAGGCTCTAAAAGAGCAGTTGAAAGACTTGCTAGAGAAGGGTTTCATCCGGCTGAGTGTGTCGCCTTAAGGTACACCGATCCTCTTTGTAGGGAAGAAGGATGGGTCATTGAGGATGTATATCGATTATCGACAGCTCAACAAGGACACAGTCAAGAATAAGTATTTGTTGCCAAAAAAAAAAAGAAAGTATCTGTTGCCAAGGATAGATGACCTGTTTGATCAGCTACAGGGTTCCAAGTACTTCTCCAAGATTGATTTGAGATCGGGATATCACCAATTGAAGATCAGGGAGTAGTATCCGAAAATTGCTTTTGGGACCAGGTATAGCACTTTGAATTTCTGGTAATGTCTTTTGGGCTAACGAATGCCCCAGCAGCTTTTATGGATCTTTTGAATCGAGTCTACCAAGCCTTTTCTCAACTCTTTTGTAATAGTGTTCACTGACGACATCCTTGTATATTCACGAAGTTGAGAGAACCATGCTGATCATCTCAGATCGGTTTTACAAACTCTGTGTCAGCACATGTTTTATGCAAAGTTTTCAAAATGTGAGTTTTGGCTCGAGTACGTCACTTCCTTTAGTCGTGTTGTCTCAAATGAGGTGAATAAGGTTGATCCTCAAAAGATTGCCGCTATGAAGAATTCGCCTGGACTTACAACTCCGACATAGATTCGCAGTTTCTTGGGCTTGGCTGGATACTACAGGAGGTTTATGGAGGGGTTTTCTTCTCTTGCCTCTCCGTTGACAAAATTGACGCAAAAGGCAGCTAAATCCCAATGGTCAGAAGTCATGGGAGACCACAACACCGATGTTGACCTTACCGAAATGTACGTATGGGTTCATTGTGTATTGTGATGGTTCAAGAGTGGGACTCGAGTGTGTACTAATGCAACACGACAAGGTGATCGCTTATGCCTCTGGGCAACTCAAGAACCATAAGAAAAATTATCCAACACATGACTTGGAACTTGTGGCGGTGGTGTTCGCATTGATGTTTTGGAGACATTATTTGTATGGGTCCATGTAGACATACTCAAGCACCACAAGGGTCTTCAATATATCTTGAAGCAAATGGAGTTTAATCTATAGCAAAGGAGATGGCTTGAGTTACTCAAGGATTACGACATTGACATTCTCTATCATCCGGGGAAAGATAATGTTGTGGTAGATGCTCTTAGCTGGAAATCTATGGGTAGTTTGGTGCACTTGGAGGCACACCAAAGGACGAGGGCCAAAGATGTTTAGTGGTTGCTAGTTTGGAGTCTGGCTTGAGGACTTTAGCGAAGGTAGGGTGATGAGCAAAATAGGTCCGAGTCATCACTTGTAGTAGAAGTCAAGGAGATTGCATGGCACTCCAGTTTCCCTCATCTCAAATCAAGGGGCGCAGTTCACCGCTAACTTTTGGCAAAAATTTCAGCAAGGTTTAGGTACTCAGGTAAATATTAGTACAACTTACCATCCACAGACCGACAGGCAAGTAGAGCGGACTATACAAACACTTGACGATACGCTGCGTGCATGTGTTTTGGACTTTAAGGGTAGCTGGGATGATCATTTACCGCTCATAGGATTTTCCTATTACAACTATCATGCCAGCATTCAGATGGCACCGTTCAAAGCTCTATATGGTAGGAGATGTAGATCTCCTATTGGTTGGTTTAGAGTAGGATAAGTAGAATTGATAGGGCCAGACCTCGTGCGTTAAGCTATGGAGAAGGTCAAAATCATCAAGGAGTAGATGAAATCCACCCAGAGTCACCAGAAGTCCTATTTGGATGTGCATCGCAGAAATTTGGAATTCAAAGAGGATGACTGGGTATTCTTGAATGTTTCCCCCATGAAGGGAATAATGTGTTTGGGAAGAAAGGGAAATTGAGTAAGGTATATTGGACCATACAGAATCTTGTAGAGGGTTGGTCAAGTGGCTTATAGGCTCGAGTTACCTCCAACGATATCCCTAGTGAACCCAGTGTTTCATGTGTTTATGTTGAAGAAGGTGGTTGGAGATTCGTGCTCATCGTCCCGATGGAGGCTATTGAAGTTAATGAAGAATTGACTTATGAGGAGATTCCGATTGCCATCCTTGATAGAAAAGTTCAAAAGTTGACGAATAAAGAGATTGCCTCCATCAAAGTGCTATTGCAAAACCAACAAGTTGAAGATCCCACTTGGGAGGCCGAGGAAGATATGAAGAGGAAATATCCCCACTTGTTTGTATAACATGATGGTTATGTTTAAAAGAATGACAGTAGTTTACATTCTATGAGTTATGTTCAAACTGGTACAGTTTATGCTAAGATGCCCTTTTTTGGCAATGAAATGCCTATAATGTTATGGTTGGTGTTATTTTCATGTTTATGATATGTCTTTGAGTTATGAATATGTTGTTAGAATCTGTTTCTAGGGCTCTTTGACAAGTGGATAGGCCCAAATAAAGAGGAAAATCTACCGAAATTTTTGGAAATTTGGGGGGTTAGCTAAAGTTGGAACTTTGGTGTGTGAATGAAGAGTTAAGTCATAATGGGTGTCTACGGGAATTTTCTAATCGACCCTATTTTAATAAAAAAGGCTTAAGAGGTTATTTTTGAGGGATAATTAGATTTGTTTGAGAAGGAGATACACTCTAGAGAGAGAAGGAGAGACCTCTAATACTTCTACTCCTCGATTTCTTGCTCAATCTTGGAGATTCTAGAAAGATATTACAAGGTCTTCAACTAACCCGGTACAATTTCGCCCCTAAGATTTCATGAAAAGTCTTATAATGGATTTGAGTAGAAATTTTATTATGTTAGATCTTATGGGATGGTGATTGGAAGCCATAAGCTCTCAAACTTGAATGTGGGTGTGTGTGTGAAGGCTAGGAAGTATGATTCTTTAGTTTGGAGTAGACGATTGTGCTTGCTTGTACCAATGTAGGTTGTTGGGTGTTGTAGGACTATTGTAGATTGATTATTTTCTTGGGAATTGGCTTTGGGTGAAGGAATTAAATTGTTCGCTAACCTTGTAGTAGATTTCGCAAAATGCCTAAAAGACCTATATCGTGAAAATCCTCCTAATAATGGTTCAATTGAACTATGTTAATGTAGATTGAAATTTGCTAAGAGTAGTGGAACCCCATAATGATCCTAAGGAAAGCTTAATCAAAGTATCTTGGATAAACTCCTTCTAAAGAATCAGATTCCATGAATTCATTACTAGCACCAAGCATGGTTTGTACAAGCTCTTATTCCTATTGTTCAGAATTGCTTCCATTGGTTGATTTTGTCACGCCCCGACCTCGAGGAGCACGACCGGCGCTTAACAGAGTTACCTCGGTCGAGCAAGCCTGCACAGTGCCGTCTACCCAACTCACCCATAAATAAAGAGAAGAATACATTTCCTTAATTAATCATTAAGAAGTCATGTGAACAATGCCAATTCATTTCCATTAGTTACATCTTTAACAAGTCTTCAAAATAGTACATTGTACAATCAAAGTTAAAGTGGAACAAATGATACGATTACAACATTTTTAGTTTAACCCTACCAAAAAAAAAAAAATAGATACAATCCACACTATGTCTACGGAGCCTCTAACAGGAACAAAAGAGTGCTATGACAGTGTCGGCAACAAGGGCCCGGCTATACCTCAAAATGCTATGTACAAGGGATAAGAGATACAGGACCCCAAATTGAAGTGGGTCTCACCAAGTTAGCTGAGGAGAGCGTGTGCTGCTATCACTGATCAATATCTCTTGCTATGGAACCACCAGCATCCATTAAGATGCAGCGCCCCTCGCAAAAGGGATGTTAGTACATATGGAATAGTACTAGTATGTAAAACTAAGCACCCTCTAAATAGAACGAATAACAGTAAACAGAGAAGGAAATAGGAGATCAATAAGAGGATCAAATGGTAACAAGGTGTCAAGTTAGGGAAAAGTAAATTTCAGTATTTTAAGCTGGGAGATCTTTAGCACCAATATACCACCGTGTTATAGCACGGAATCCGATCTCAACCCAACCGGCTAAGCCGTCTCACCCCAAGACATACACTCACAATACCACCATGTGCGCGGCATGGCATTCGATCTTAGCCCGATCGGCTAAGCCATCTCACCACAATGCCGTGTGGGTTGACATCACATCACATCTTGCTAGCAATAATCTTATCCCATTTAAGGGGAAATAGCTCAACATATGAATCTCATCCCATATAAGGGGAACAACCTTATCACATTGTCACGGGGATTTACCCCTCAATCACTCCTACACCGGCATGTGTAGTTATTTTGACCTACCTTCCTTGGTGGCTAATCGATACTCCCAAGACATTACTTTTAAAAGGATTTACCACTTATTTCGTAATCTTTTGTATATCATTCATTTCGTTGGCACCAATGGCCATGACGCAATATCATTCTTGGCACGGTGGCTGCACATCATATTTCATGCTCTTTCTTTCACTTTCAAATATCATCATGGATAATCAACAACAAGGCCTTTCAATTTAAGACTTTAACCACATATTAGAGCAATGTAGGGTCTTAGGCACATGTAATTTCTTAAACTATTGACATAATAGCCTTCATCAGAAACACATTTTAAAATCATAACACAATAACACACAGCTCATACTTAAACCACATTCTCAAATGGTAACTCAACATAACAAGAATCTTTGGAATACATAGTGAACGCATATTTGGTTTGACACAAGGCTTATTTGAAATAATTCAATTTATACTAAGCATCACGGGACTTACAAGGGTATTGTGGGGTTCAATTCTAAGAGAAAATTTTAGCCAACATACCTTGCCTCGAGCTTTTTAAATTACTACAATGTTCCGGAAATCTTAGCCACTTCGATCTGTTTAGAGATATAGCAAAATTGAACACAAATTAGGAAGGAGTTCATAGTTCCAGATCACTTGAGCATTTTATCAAACATTAGGTGTGCATTTAGGTTTCAAGGTCCTCCTATGGTGGATTCTTTCATCCACTACCCAAAGTTTACACAAAAGAGCTCAACAATCTTCTCATTACCCTTGATGGTACATGTATGTAAAATAAACAACTCCCACACCCCAGAATTTACTTGGCTTATTAACTATTCTCAGTTAAAATCACAAAATTGAGGGCTATGGAGTAAAACCTTACCTCTAGGATGAAGACCTAGTGAACTCTTCTTGTAAATTCTTCAACTTTGAGCAAGAATTGATGAATGATAATCTTCGGAACCTCCCCTCTCACTCTATGACACTCCTTCTCTCTAGAATTACAAGTTTTTGCTTCAAAAGTGGTCCTTTACTCTAATATATTGAAATAGGGTCGGGTAAAAATAATTAGAACAATGAAGCACCGTCACAAATCTGCAGTCGCATATGTGACCGCATAATGCTTCTGTAGTTCGTGAACTGGGCCGCATAATGGCCCTCCGAAACTGTGCAATTCTGCCCTACTCTGCAACCAGTCTGCGATTGCATAATGCGCCGTAGAACATCCCTTTGGAGATTTTCATGTTGGGTCTACGATGGGTTATGCGGCCCGCAAACCGATTATGCGACCGCATAATTGACAGCATAATGGTCTGAAATTTTGCCCAGCTTTCTGCTTCAGACTGCGGCCGATATGCGGTCCGCAGACCAGTTCTGCAACCACAGAATGGACCGTATAAATGCCCTATACTTCTGAAAAGTTTTTTCCAACTCCCCAACGGACTGTTCAACCCAAAAAGTCCGAACCGCCTCTACAATTAACAACACTTAAGTCTACTCTGGCATTATGAAACCCTGAGTTTTAGGTGAAATATTTACAGGGCCTTACATCCTCCCCTACTTAGGGTCATTCGTCCTCGAATTAGGGTCAAAATTCACCATTGGGACCCAATGTGACTCAGTTGCTACAACTCACACTAGCAGTTTCAATTTTTGACTAACTCCCTAAATTTCCAAAAATTTCGCCAGAGTCTCCCTTGTTATTGGGGCTATCCACCTATCAGAGAATCCCAAAACCAGTCCTCACGACATGTACATGAACCAACGACGCAACATAACATTAAAACAACGCCAACCGTGTCATCACGAGCAGTATACTACCAAAAAGGAACACTTTTAACGTCAACTGTACAAATGATACATAATTCATAGAAGGTAACTCTTAGCATTTTCATAGAACACAACTTTATAAATACATGGCTATTCAAACAAATGAGTGTACTTCTTCATTTCTTCCTCCTGTTGGTTCCGCCATAGTACTTTTACGAAGGGAATCTCTTTGTTCCTTAACTTTCGGACTTGCCTATCAAGGATGGCAAGTGGAATTTCTTCATAAGTCAATTCTTCATTGACCTCATGGTCTCAACAGGAACAATAAGCGATGGATCTACAACCACCTTCTTCAACATGGACACGTGGAACACGGGGTGCACAAAAGACATCTCTGGAGGTAGTTCTAACGTGTAAGCCACCTGACCAATCCTCTGAATAATTTTGTACGGCCCGAAATACCTCAGAATCAATTTCCTTTTCTTACCGAACCGCATGATACCCTTCATAGGGGAAACCTTCAAGAATACCCAATCATCTTCTTTGAACTCCAAATCTGTATGACGAACATCTGAATAGGACTTCTGACGACTCTGAGCAGTTTTCAACTGCTCGTTAATGATCTTAACCTTTTCCAACTGATGCATGAGGTTTGGCCCTATCAACTCAGTTTCTCCAATCTCAAACCACCCAATGGGAGATCTACATCTCCTACCATATAAAGCCTCGAACGGTGCCATCTTCATTGCTAGCATGATAACTGTTGTTGTAGGCCAACTCTATTAGTGGCAAATGATCATCCCAGCTACCTTTGAAGTCAAGAACATAAGCACACAACATATCATCAAGCATCTGAATAGTCCGCTCTACCTGCCCCTTAGTCTATGGGTGAAAGGCTGTACTAAGATTCACCTGAGTACCCAAACCTTGCTGAAATTTCTTCCAAAAATTAGCCGTGAACTGTGCCCCTCGATCTGAGATAATAGAAACTGGAGTGCCATGCAACCTGACTATTTCCTTGATGTATGTATACGGTCGAAATCGGGCTCAATAATTTCACGACAGATCGGGCTCGAAACGCGAAGGGTTGAAGATCGACCCCGAGTCTCATCGAACCAGAACACGAGGTCAGAATGTCCATCCTTGAGAACATTGAGCCTATGATCCCGGAAGACCTTGACCCCGAATAAGCTCGAGAGAATATCATCGAACCAAAATAACGAAAGGCCGAAATATCCGTAACCTGTCGCGCATCATGGTGGGAATCTCGACACGTATCAATGGAACCGCTTAATTAGCAAATCATTAGATCTTTTACCTTATACAGAATTGTACCTAAATTAGGATTCCTCTATTACATAAAGGGAGGTTTGATTATTTGAAAAACACATTGTTACTTGCATTCTAAAGCAATATACTATTCTTTTTAGTTATTATTATCTCACCACTCTATTCCGGCACCGATTGCAACATTTTTTGGCCCAAGGGTGATCAACCTTCAAGGCCAAAACTACTTAACTTGCGTGGTTTGCATTTATCTTTTATTGTTAATTTCAATTTTAATCTGATTTCTCATTTTTGTATCAAGTTAGATCACGTATCCTTAGAGCCGCGTATAAATTCAATTGTTATCCGATTTTGAGGGTAAACAGTTTGGCGCCCACCGTGGGGCTAAGGATAATAATGGTTATTTGATACGAATCTCCATAACACACACTGCTTTACACTTGCTCTTTGAAATGTCTTTGATTCCAGGATATAATACAAATATGTCAAACTCTCAATCGGCACCTATGCATGTTGACAACGAGTCCGGTCACCAAGGTGAAAATAATAATATAGCCCTCGGTAACGAGATACCGCCTACTAATCCTGCTGGAATTTCGATTGCAGATCCAATTGACGCTAATTCGCATGTGGCTATCGATGCAAACTTGCCTGCCGACCCTGAAAATGTGGAGGAGCCCGATCGACAAGTCGAAACACACAAAGTGTTGAAGGAGACGGGATCAGCCTACGAGTGATCTTTGAAACGTTGCAGGCTTAACAGGTGGCGATAGCTCAGTTACAGGACTGAAGCCGTGCACCGAGCAGGGTTGAGCCCGATCCTCCTCGGGAAGTCACCCGCAGGGATGAACCGATTATAGAAAGGTCGAACAAACATGAATTGGGGGCTAAACCTGAGATTATAAAGATGCTCGAGGAGCTGACAAAACGGATAGAATCAGGGGAGAAGAAGATTGAAGCTAACGACAAAAAGGTTGAAACCTACAATGCCAAGGTAGACCAAATCCCAGGAGCACCTCATGTATTGAAGGCCCTGGATTCAAGGAAGTTCGTGCAAAAACCTTTTCCGCCAAGCGCGGCTTCGAAGCCGAAGCCCAAGAAATTTTGTATGCCCGAAATACCCAAGTATAACAGAACGACCGACCCAAACGAGCATGTAACCTCGCATACATGTGCTATCAAAGAGAACGACCTGGAGGACGATGAGATCGAGTCTTTTCTGTTGAAAATTTTTGGGGAGACCCTATCGAAGAGAGCTATGATATGGTATCACAATTTACCTCCTAATTCTATTGACTCATTTTCTATGCTTGCAGATTCTTTCTTAAAGGCACACAGAGGTGCCATCAAGGTCGAGACTAGGAAATCAGACCTTTTCAAAGTCAAACAAAACAATAACGAGATGCTCAGAGAGTTTGTGTCCCGGTTTCAAATGGAACGAATGGATCTGCTGCCGGTCGCTGATGATTGGGCTGTTTAAGCTTTCATTCAGGGACTTAATATTCGGAGCTCGGTGGCTTCACAATAACTAGAGAAGAACTTAATAGAATACCCGGCTGTTACATGGGCCAACATGCATAACCGATAGCAATCAAAAATCAGAGTCGAAGATGATCAGCTTGGGGCCTCTTCGGGGTATGTCTATCTCGTTAGAACCCTAGACAGAGTTAAAAGAGATATGTATTGCGAACCGAGGCCAAAAAGGGATCGGTATCAGCCATATAATAGAGACCCAACCGAAGAAGCAGTGGATCCGGGCAAAACTCCATGAGAAATGAAGGGAGAAATGACTGAGGCCAAAGCAACCGGAGACTCATGATCAAAAACAGCTTCCAAGGCTATTGGAATACAACTTTAATGTCGATGCTGCCGCCATTTTATCAGCTATCGGGCGCATCAAAGATGCCAAATGGCCTCAACCTCTGCAATCGATCCAACCTAAAGGGATCCTAACCTGATGTGCAAATATCATGGCACTCATGGACACAGAACGGAAGATTGTTGACAATTGAGAGAGGAAGTAGCCCGACTATTCAATGATGGGGATCTTCGAGAATTCTTGAGCGACCATGCTAAGAATCATTTCAGGATCATGAATTCTAACAAACAGACAGAACAAGAAGAACCTTAACCCGTCATTAACCTGATAATCAGTGGGGTCGATATCGCTCAGGGGCCGATGTTAAAATGCACCAAAGTATCCATCACTAGGGAGATTCGAACTCAAGACCTTTTATTCTTAATGAACCCACATGAGCCATCACGCCGGAGTTTCCTTTCTCTGTTTGATCCTCAGTCTTCTCCTTTGATTGTCTAAGATCTTCTACTTCTTTTTGCAAGCTTTTGATTGTTTTCTCTGATTCCTGAGGTTGAACCATCAATGAATCACTCCTGACAGTTTCTGCTTGCAGTTTCTCATCCAAATCCGCCTATGTAAGTCCATCTTCTAGAAACTCATTTTTCGATAATTGACTTTCATCATCTACAGATGGTAGAATTTTTTCCTCTGGCAAAGAACTCATACGGCTGAGTGAGGAAAAACCCGGAGAGTATAATGAGTTTCCTCTTCCTGTCTAAAGTTTATCAAATTCAAAGATAGGATTAATCCCTCCAGTTTCCATTTCAATCTCACTTCGCGAATCATCCCAGTCAAAAAGGTTTTTTATAGCATCTTCATGCTTGAAACATCTTGACGGGAAAAATAGTGGTTCACAATCCATTCCAGGGTCCAAGTCAATCTTTCAGTAAGCTTCTCTATGTGAACCTTTCCATTCAATAAATCACGGCAAGTTTGAACAAATTCTTGAAGAATAGCAGATAGTTCTGAAGTTTTCCACTGGAAAAAACGAACCATATAGGCTGTCTCCTTCGGTGCACTTCCATATGGTAGAAGACCATTACCCTTGCATGATAAGATGTCTAGAATATTGTCATCTGACGAGGGTATATTGATCCCTTCTATGATATCAATCACCTTATTGATCAATGTACCCATGTATGACAACATGTTTGGTTCACACTGTTTTGCCAATGGGACATTCTCACCAGTTCCTGTATTTGATGACTGCCATATTAATGAGTCATCATGTACACCCTACACTCAGCAATGCTGGGAGTACATGGAACATCAGTATCTATTGAGCTTTCATTTGCTTCCATAAGGTTCTTAGTTGAGGAACACTTTTGTGCCAAACTGCCAGTATATCATATGGGTTTCTTCGTGTTACATGGCTATGCTCTAAAAGCATTTTCAGTATGTTATCAACTCCACTAGTAGCTTTATTTGTCAACGTTCCTTTTAACTGGATATCATTGTTGGAGACATAAGAATTTGTTACAGGAACTCTCTCTCTACTATCTCCTTCTGATGAATGAGAACATAACTGAAACTCCAAAGCACCCCCATCTCCATTTTCCCCTGGTAAGGCATGATGTCGAGGGCCCTACGTACAAAGACGACCCGATTCAGCCTGTCCGAAGATGGAACCTTGTTCAGAAGAACATTTGATGGCCCACTTACAATATGTCTAGGGCCAGGCAATACTGACTATGTTTTGAGGGAAATCCACGAAGGTACCTATGGAAATCATTCAGGCGCCGAATCACTAATTCAAAAAATAATCAGAGCCGGTTATTAATGGATAGACATGGAAAAAGACGCAAAGGAGTTCGTTCAAAAATGTGATGAATACCAAAGACACGCTCCGATGATCCATCGACACGGGAGATGCTCCACTCGGTTTTATCACCATGACTGTTCATGAAGTGGGGAATGGACATCGTTGGCCACCTCCCGTGAGCACCAGGTAAGGCTCAATTTATAGTGTTTATGACTAATTATTTTTCTATGTGGGTGGAAGCCCAGGCATATGAGAAGGTCAGGGAAAAGAGGTCATTGACTTTATTTGGGACCACATCATATGTCGGTTCGGAGTGCCATATCGTATGTGACAATGGGAAACAATTTATCGGGAATAAAGTGACCACGTTTCTCAAGGATCTTAAGATCAAACGGATCCTGTCAACACCTTATCACCCTAGTGGGAACGGACAAGCCGAATCGACCAACAAAACCTATTTCAAAACCTCAAAAAGTGGTTAACCGATGCCAAAGGAAGGTGGAAGGAAATCCTACCCGAAGTCCTATTGGCATACCGTACGACCTCAAAGTTTAATACCGGGGCCACCCCTTTCTCATTGGTTTACGGCGCCGAAGCTCTAATACCGATCGAAGTCGGAGAGCCAAGTACCAGATTTTCATATGCAACAAAAGAATCAAATTACGAGGCAATGAATACAAACTTGGAACTATCTGATGAAAGGCGCGAAGCCGCCCTTGTTCGGTTGGCTGCGCAAAAGCAACAGATTGAGAGATATTACAACAGAAGGACCAACCTTCGATACTTCAACGTCAGGGACTTAGTGCTAAGAAAGGTCACCTGAACACTCGAAACCCGAATTAAGGAAAGTTAAGACCGAACTGGGAAGGACAGTATCATATCATCGAAATCATCGGAAAAGGATCCAACAAGCTCGGAACGATGAACGGTGAACAACTACCGAACAATTGGAATACAACTCACTTGAAGCGATATTACTGCTAAGGTACGACCTCGTTCTTTCTTTTATTTACATTTTAAACTAATGCTTGCAGGTAGCCAACAAGGGATGATACGAGATGTTAGGTCTGAAAGAATGCGTAGCACTCATTTTCCCTTGGACCGGTTTTGTCCCAAATGGATTTTACGGCAAGGTTTTTAATGAGGCAAGAAGTAAATCATGCTAACTTAGAATCGAAGGCCGGTAACGAACCGGTGACAATGATCACAACAGCATTCGAGGCCTTTCTTTGATCAATCCCGAATACTGGGGGCGTTACCCTCTAATATCGACTTTAGCATGGAAAGAGACTTCAGGATTAAAGGGTCTCGATCGATAGTTTCAATGTAAGGGCCAAACAGTCAAATGAATCGTGCTCACATAGACTACTCGAACCCTGACATAAAGCTTGTACACATACATTATTATTATGCACAAGAATAAAAAGAAGTCTCTTCTTCACAAACGTCTTGTCTTTTAAAACTTTTTCCTTTACGTTTTTCAAGGAATTTCCTGCTTCTGATCCCCTAAAGGAAACGAGCCTAAGGGCTGCCTTAACCTGAGTTCGAATAATCACACTCTCACTCGGGGACTGCCGTTCGAAAAACAAACTCAGACGGTCTAAGCTATTGGACCTCGGGGGCATAAGACCTATTAGGCAACCCCCGAACTTTATTGGCTAAGGCCATTCCGGGTTAGCAAAATCTGAGGGCATGAAACTTATTTGGCATTGCCCGTACTAAAAGGTTGCGGCCATTTCGAGTTAACAATACTCGAGGGCATGAAGCTTATTTGGTAGTGCCAGAACTAAAGGCTGAGGCCGTTCCTGGTTAACAAAATCCGAGGGCATGAAGCTTGTTTGGCATTGCCCGAACTAAGAGGCTACGACCATTCCGAGTTAACAACACTTGAGGGGATGAAGCTTATTTGGTAATGCTTGAATTAAAAGGCTAAGGTCATTCCGAGTTAACGACACTAGAGGCCGCGAAGCTTATTTGGCAATGCCCGAAATAAGAGGATAAGGCCATTATGGGTTAATGAAACCCGAGGGCACAAAGCTTATTTGGCATTGCCCGAACTAAAGGCTAAAGCCATTTTCGGGTTAATAAAACCCGAGATTACAAAAGCTTGCAAAAACACACTCTCGGCAAATCATACCCTAAAAAGCATAAGTGTTTTGGGGATAAGTTTTCGGTAACACCGAATCCCTACGATGCCTAAACACAAAGTAATTTTAAAGGCAAGGTATTTTTGAACCTTCGAACATAACCTAACTATTTCATGCTAAGGCATTTTGACCTTTGTGAATACAAATAAAAGGAGAAATTCAAAAGCTGTGAAAGGGAAAAGCCTTATATATATATATATATATCATAATTTCTTTACAAGAGCTGAATAGCCCCAATACTTTTTTAAAAAAAAAGGCCGAACGGCCTCAACAAAAAGATGGTACAAAAAACAAAAGGTAAAAATGCCTAAAAAGATCTTAAATGGCCTAATCTTCATCGAGGGCCATGTCAACGCCTACGGGGTCTTCGCCACCATCGGACTCACCCGACTCTTCAGACCCCTCAGAATCTTCCTCGGGATAAGCTAGCTTCCCGGCCTTGGCTTCGTGTAGCTTAGCTATCTCGATTTCAGCCAATAAGTCAAAATTCTGAGCATGGACTCCCTCAAGGGCCTCTCTTCGGGATTGCCACTTCGCATGCTTCACCATGTGTCTCATTTGGTCCTGAATCGCCTCAGCATCGGCCTTGGGCTGGGCCACCTTATCATTGGCCTCGGCCCTGACCATGGCAACCTCTAACTTGGCCGCCTCAAGCTCCTTAACTAGTTTCTCTTGACCAGAGACAGCCGAGTTCAGCTGAGACCGAAGCCCCTCGATCTTTTTGGCCTGCTATAAGTTTTTCTCCTTTTCAGCCTGAAGCTGAACCTCAGCCGAAGCTAAATGAGCCCGAGCAGTATTCTTTGTCGAGGCAAGGCGATGCATGTTCTTCTTCCATTCTGTGGCCTCGGCTTTGACCGTGTCCACCTCCCATCAAAGCTGCTCAATATGGTCAAGCTTCTTTTGAGCCTACGGGTTCAAATCGTTAGCCACAATGTCTGACTTATCATTACTAACTTCAAAAACTCTTCTTACTTTCTCGACCAGGTTGGCATGCTCTTTCTGAGCCACTTCTAGCTCAGCCTGCGATTTCTCACTACGAAGCTTGTAAGCATCCTTCTTCTCAGTAAGATCCCGAGTCTTGGCCTCGTGGCGTTTGAACTCTTCCCGGTATCGGAAAAAAGTTTCGTGATTAAGTATCGAGGCCTGAAAGCACAAAGGAAAATGTTACGATAAATTACGACAAAATCAAGTACATAAAAAAAGGGCATCCAAACTTACCCGATTCAACGCCTGTTGAGCTTCATTGAACAGGCAAGGCGCTTCCACCTTGTTCATTTTGGCCTGATCCTCTTCGGTCACAAAGCACCGAAGATAGCTAGCCACCCCTACGGGGACGGAAAGAACCTAGGCATCCTCAGGAAGGGAAAAAATAACAGTGTGTTTTCGATCAGGATATGCACTCGGGGCAGGAAATCGATCGACCAATTTCGGGCTCGAGGAATACCTGCTTGTTTTAGAGGGTGAGCTCTTTCTCAGTATCTCTAAATCGCCAAATCCAATAGCATCCTCCGTGACCGTCGAATCCACACCATCGAAAAAACCACTAAAAGGGTCTTTCAATCTATGAGCTCCCTCGATGCGGCGTTCTTTTGCTACTTGGGCCTCGTTAAACATTGAATCTGTGAACGAGGGCGAATCGACAATCTCAATTGGACCAAGTTCTTCCTACTACACTTTCCTCGCATCACGGGAAGCCTCAGCTCCTGCCTCCACCTCAGCTTTCCCAACATGATGAAAATAAACTTCGCCTACCCCCGGTTCGGAGGCTCCTTTCCCTTCGAGCTGTGATGGCACACTGGCCACTAGATCAAAGTCTTCTCTTCCCCCTCGGACTCATTCCTCAATCGATGGAGCAAGTCCGGGGACAAAGCTCGACATCAGGAACTTTTCTTGGGCTTACACGCCAATATTTTCTTTGGCCTCTTCTTCTCAGGGCCCAGAGAACTCGGAGCTTTTTTCCTTTTCTTTTCTTTATCTTGCTTCGAGGCAGGGGGCTCGACGTAAATATCATCATCAGCTGGTGGAGGCCTCATTTCAACATCTTTTGATAAACCTAAAAAAGGGAAGTAAAAAATCTCACCATGAGACCGGGCCTCCCATCAGCCTTTCGAAAGCTCACGTCACGTGCGCTCCGAATAGGGTTTTTGCGACATGATCCCCTCGACCCACTCCTTGAGTCGAGGAACTGCATCCGGCATCCGAGTGACTGTTGCGTCACAAAAAATCGATAAGAAGAAGGGCAAAAGAGAAATGATAAAAGAATTCCTAAAGGCAAGGTTATACTTACGCTTCATGTTCCATTTCTTAGGAAATGGCATGTCCTCGGCCGGGATTAAGTCCGAGGTCTTCACGCGAAAAAATTGGCCCAACCAGCCTCGGTCCCGATCCTCGTCGATGCTCCAGAATGGGGCCTTACTCGCCCGACGGGCAAGTTTTACTAGCCCCCCTCGATAGAGTCGGGGACTATACAGACGCATGAGGTGATCGATGATGAAGGGGCACCCCTCGATCTTGTTTAGCAAAAAGCGGAGGAGGATGACTATCCTCCAGAAGAAGGGATGAATTTTGCCTAGGGTCACCTTGTACCTTTTACAAAAGGCGATGATTACCGGATCCAAGGGGCCCAACGTGAAGGGATAAGAAAAAACCCTCCACGTGGGTGGTGATTGCTTTCTCGGGAGCAGGAACCACTACGTGCTTATCGATCCAGTTACAGTCCTCCTTGACCTTATCGATCTCGACACCGGTTCACACCGGCCCGTACCGAGGAGGTTTTCTCAACCTTGAAATCGGCTTCAGTTGGACACCCCGTAGGGATGAACATCTTTAGAAGGGGTTCCGATGTCGGTTGGTGACAACAGGCAAAATGTTCTCAGTCGGTTTCGAGGAAGAGAAAGTTACTTTTTGAGGAACGGATTTTGAAGTCTTTGCCATTGTTTCTAAATAGAGGAGGAAAGAAGGTGCTGATAAGAATGAGGCATAATTAGCAGATAACTTATGAAGGCTTTCAGAAAACTAGAGGAGAAGAGGAAGATGAGAGTGATGAAGTTTTCTTAAAACACAAGTGCAAATATTTGATTGTAAAGGTTCACTTACTCTCCGAAAAATGAGGGGACTATCTATATATGGTCGAAATCGGGCTCGACTATTCCACGATAGATCTGGCTCGCAACGCGAAGGGTTGAAGATGGACCCCGAGTCTCATCGAACCAGAACACGAGGTCAGAATGTCCATCCTCGAGAACATTAAGCCCATGATCCCGGAATTGACCCAGACCCAGACCCAGAATAAGCTCGAGAGAACATCATCGAACAAAAATAACGGAAGGCCAAAATAACCGTAACTGGTCGCGCATCACGGCGAGAATCTCGGCACGTAACAATAGAACCGCTTAATTAGCAAATCATGAGATTTTTTACCTTATACAGAATTGTACCTAAAGTAGGATTCCCCTACTATATAAAGGGGGGTTTGATTATTTGAAAAACACATTGTTACTGGCATTCTAAAGCAATATACTGTTCATTTTAGTTATTATTATCTCACCACTCTGTTCCGATACCGATTGCAATATTTTTGGCCCAAGGGCGATCAACCTTCAAGGACGAAACTACTTAACTTGTGTTGTTTGCATTTATCTTTTATCATTAATTTCAATTTTAATTTGATTTCTCATTTTTGTATCAAGTTAGATCACGTATCCTTAAAACAGCGTATAAATTCAATTGTTATCCAATTTTGAGGGTAAGCAATGTACAACCGAGCATACTATTCTGCTGTTTCGGTAGCCTCAGGTGAGAAGTGTGCTGAAATTGTGAGTCGATCCACAATCATCCAAATCGGTCGAACTTGCAAGGAGTGCGAGGTAGTCCTACCACAAAGTCTATATTGATCATCTCCCATTTCCACACCGGAATCTCTATGTTCTGTGCCAACCCACTGGGCCCTTGGTGTTCGTCCTTCACTTGCTGACAATTTGGATATCTTGCCACAAAGTCCGCTACATTCCTCTTCTTATCGTTTCACAAATAGACTTCCCTAAGATCATGATACGTCTTTGTAGAGCCCGGGTGCACGGAATACCTAGAAGTGTGAGCCTCGATCATGATTCTTTCTCGGAGACCATCCATATTTGGAACACATAATCGCCCTTGGTACCTTAGTGTACCATCATCCATGTCAAGAGAAAAGGCCATGGTCTTATGTTTATGAATCCCCTTCTTCAATTGTACCAACAATGGATCGTTGAATTGCTTCTCCTTGACTTTCAGCACAAGTGACGATTCAACCCTATTTTGCAGAATCAACCCTCCTTCACTAGAGACCGCAAGTCGAACTCTCAAACTAGCCAACCGATGAAAGTCCTTGGCCAACGGCCTTTGATATGCCTCCAAGTGAGCCAAACTACCCTTAGATTTCCGGCTAAGAGCATCCGCCACAACATTTGCCTTCCCGGATGATATAGGATATCGATGTCGTAATCCTTGAGTAACTCAAGCCATCTTCTCTGCCTCAGGTTCAATTCCCTCTGTTTGAAAATGTATTGAAGACTTTATGGTCTGTGAATATATCTACATGGACCCAATACAGATAATGACGCCAAATCTTCAATGCAAATACCACTGCCACAAGCTCTAAGTCATGTGTTGGATAGTTCTTTTCATGATTCTTGAGTTGCCTAGAAGCATAAGCTATCACCTTGCCATGTTGCATTAATACACACCCAAGTTTGATCCTTGAAGCATCGCAATATACCATAAATCCATCCATACCCTCTGGTAGAGTCAACATCGGTGCCGTAGTTAATCTTGACTTCAACTTTTGGAAGCTCCTTTCACAAGAATCTGACTATTGGAAGTTAACCGCCTTCTTCGTAAATTTAGTCAACGGGGAGGCAAGAGTAGAGAATCCTTCCAGTAACTTCCTGTAATATCCAGCTAAGCCCAAGAAACTACGAATCTCTGTTGGGGTAGTAGGTCTAGGCCAATTCTTCACAGCTAAAATGTTTTGGGGGTCAACCTCAATTCCTTCTCTAGAGACAACATGACCCAAAAACGTGACAGATTCATGCCAAAATTCACATTTTGAAAACTTTGCATACAACTTGTGCTGATATAGGGTCTGTAGAACTGCTTTGAGCTGATCGGCATGGTCCTCTCGACTTCTCGAATATACAGGGATATCATCAATAAATACTATTATGAAGGAGTCGAGGAAAGGTTTGAAGATTCGACTCAAAGTGCCCATACCGGGTCCTGAAAGCTGTTTTCGGAATATCCTGCTCTTTGATCTTCAATTGGTGATACCCAAATCTTAGATCGATTCTGGAGAAGTATTTAGCACCTTGCAGTTGATAAAACAAGTCATCTATCCTTGGCAGTAGGTACTTTTTTTTTTTGTTGTAACCTAGTTGAGCTGCCGATAGTAAATAAACATTCTTAGCGACCCATCCTTCTTTCTTACAAATAGAACTAGTGTGCCCCAAGGCGAACACAGTCAGCCTGATGAAACCCTTCTCTATTAAATCTTTCAATTGTTCTTTTAGCTCCTTCAATTCTGCTGGTGCCATTCTGTAGGGTGGAATAGATATAGACTGCATGCCTAGCATCACATTAATCCCAAAATCAATCTCCCTGTCTGGTGGGTTCCCAGGGAGCTCATCCGGAAAGACCTCCGAAAATTCATTCACAACAGGCACAGACTTAAGTGTAGGTGCCTCAGCATTGGTGTCCGTAACCCGGACGAAATGGTAGATACACCCCTTGTTAATCATCTTTGTGGCCTTAAGGTAAGAAATAAACCTACCCTTCGGCACCACATCATCCCCCTTCCATTCAATCACTAACTCATTTTGAAATTCAAACCTAAGGGTTCTGGTTCGACAGTCAAGCTTGGCGAAACATGAATAAAGCCAATCTATCCCTATTATTACATCAAAATCGACCATCCCCAATTCAATGAGATTGGCCATGGTGTCCCAACCACGCACCGTGACAACACAATTCCTATAAACCTCCGCGACCACAATAGACTCACCAACCGGAGTAGATACAGAGAACGACTCACGGAGCTATTCCGGTTCTATCCTAAATTCTATAGCAACATAGGGAGTGACATGGGACAAGGTGGAACAGGGATCAATAAGAGTATACACATCATGAGATTGGACAGTCAATATACCTGTGACAACATCAGGAGAATCCTCTGAACTCTAGCGACCCCTCATAGCATAGAAGCAGCTGGGTCCTCCAGAACTCCGTGTGCCACCCCTACGGATGCTGGGGTGCCTCGAGCTGGAGGAGGTGCTGTAGATGTAGTAGCTGCAGAACTGGCTGGCTGTGTTGTACCCCTGCCCATGCTCTGGTGAGATGAATGACAATCCCTTTGAATATGACCCCTCATTGCACACCTGTACCATATGGGATGGTCCATGTAGAAGGTCCCAAAGTGCATCTTCCCGTACCCAGGGCATGCAGGCCTCCATTGCTGCTGAAATCTCCCACCAGACTGACCCTGCTGGTAGGATCCCCTGTTGCCCTACCTGGGCTTAAGACGGTTCCCCTGTTGCTGACTGGGCCTCGATGGCGGTGCACTGACTGAAGACTAAGCAAAAGACTAGGATGGCTCTAATGACCCTCTCCTGAAAGTTGTCCTACCACCGCCACCACCACCACCACCACCACCACCACCAACACCACCACCAAAAGTACCACTGAAGTTGCCCGCTGACCGGGTCCTGTTGCTACTCTCTCGCTCCATTCTATTCTTCAGTTTGCGGGTCTTTGTGGCTTGAGAAAATGCCACCGTACTACCATAGTTTATATCAGAATTCAAGGCAGCTGTAGTAGCCTCATTAATAACCAAGGAGCTAAGGCCCTGCACAAATCGAAGCACTCTAGCCTCCATAGTAGGCAACATGTAGGTGGCATATTTGGACAGGCGCGCGAACCTCATATGATACTCCCAAACACTCATGCTACCTTGTTTCAGGTTCTCAAACTCGGCAGCACGGGCTGCCTTAGTCTCGGCACCAAGAAAAGATCAATGAAAGCATCGACAAATTCACTCCACCTTGCCAGAGGGCTCCCCTCCTCATAGGAGTCCTCCCACATCTCAAACCAAGAATAGGCCACCCTTTTCAGGAAGTAGGAGGCCAACTCTGCTCCTTCCGTCTCAGTAGCACGCATAACTTGGAGGGTCTTGTGCATTTCGTCAATAAAATCCTGGGATCCTCCTCGAGATCAGTACCTATGACCACTGGAGGTCCAATTGGAGAAATCTGTTCACCCTGGAGCTATTGGAATCCCCTGGCTGACTAGAAGAAGTGGGTGCAACATCTGATCTCTGGGCATGGAAAAGCCACTATCTGAGCTAACATCTGTATGGCTTCCCGAAGATTCCCATTAGATACACTGGGACCAGAAGCTAAGGCTAAAGGTGGAACTGGAATATCAGTTGGAGGGATTGTTGCTGTCACGCCCCGCCCGGCGGGCCCGCGACACGGGCACTGGATCCCGCTTGCAGAGTGCCGGCGACCTTCACCTGACTGCCCTTATTACTTATAAGGTGTATCGCAATCACATGGATGGCAAGTGATAATATAACAACAGTGGTAATAATAACATTAGCCTTCCGTGATGTTGTACTACATCATAAGCATACGTTTATACACAACGTAGCCCACTAGGCTACAATACAAAACCAAACAACATGGTACATACATTTGCCGACACGGCGATTCCACTACACATAGCCCAACACTTATCTATGAACATGCTAACAATTGTCTATTGAGCCTCTATAGAAACATGCAAAATACAACCTACGTTGGAACAGGGACCCGACATGCCCAATACATCTATACAAAAATGCATACCCAAGTATAGCAAGTACGGAAGATGAACCTTGCTATGTCTGCTGAACTGGTAGTCTACTGTGGTGGGGGAGCTCCGTCTGTCAATCTATTAGGACCTGCAGCATGATATGCAACATCCACAAAGTAAAGGACGTTAGTACGAAATATGTACTGAGTATGTAAGACAGGAGTACAATGTGAAAACAATAATATAGGCATTAGGATAAGAACAGAAAACTCATAGCGACTGAATCGCCTCTAAAGGCGGCTAACCGTAACGTTATCATTATAGGACCTATTTCCATCATTACAGAGATCGAGATACATTTCCGCCCTTACAAGGTTTGCCAGTTTCATATACGTTCACATTACCGGATGCATTACATAATCATTACCTTCGACCACTTCCTGCGCCACTGTGGGCTTATCATTTTCATATTCATTTAATGATACCGTAGCCAATTTCATGGACGTACCATGTAAAATCACATAAACATTACTTTAAACAATTACATAACATACACTCATGCAGGATCATAATCAATAAACATGCCTCTGTGGGCTTTATTGTTAACTTCCCAACTGATCAGTGGTGACTGCCCATCCGAATCTTAGTTCGGCCTGGTGTTAATATAAATGCACAATAGGTGCCTGCCCGGCCGACCTATAGAACGGCTCGGTGTATGAACAACTATTGCATGCTAGACTCGTTTAATCATTTCTTCATTAGGCGTGGTCATACAAATTCAATCATACATACACACACATATACACACAACACATAGCAAGCTCACTCACGACTTGTGTCCTCACTTGTTATACTTATTACCCCTTCTTCCTCATGTACTTACGAATATCTTTTATCGACATAATTATAAGACTCGAAGACTTCTATCAACATTATTACTACGAAGCAAAGATAATCTTTTCATGAAGGGGAGAACAACATACGCAATACTAGCTTCTAAGAGTAGAGTAATCTTTGGGGCTCATTTGTAGCATTGTACTCAATAGGAATCGTGCAAAAGAAAGAATAGTATAGTCTTACATACCTGGTGCTTATTGCGTCGGCTCTCGGCTACGCAATTTGCCACAATTCTTTAATCTACATTTAAAGAATAGCTTAACGGTTACTTACTACGCTTGATAGCTATTATTAACCAAAATTCCCCAAATTTCATGTAGTGATTCTTTATACTCTTCTTCCCCTAAACTTCGTTAAGGGTATGTACAGCACATGCAACCTATTTATAACCCACAACACTCAAGGCCCATTTGTTTAACTTTACTTACTTGACTCTACAGCTCCTATTCATACTCTTTTAAGTTCTCATAAGCAAGCAACCCATCCATCATGCATTTTTAAGGGAAAACCACATGAAAGGGAGTAGTAACTTACCTTGCATGTGAATTATTTGACCTTCTTCTTCTATTACCTCAATTTCTAGGTCTTTGTCTTCAATGGGGTTTGTAGAAGGAGCAAGGATTCAGCTAGTGTCCCTCTATGTTCTTCAATTCCTTTGTTTACTTTCGTTAACCTTCAACCGAGGATTTGGAAGAGGGAATTTGGTGGCTTTGATGCTATGACTTGAGAGAAGCCTTTGGGGGATTTTCACTCTTGCTGGGAATCAGAAAAATGAGGAAGGGACGGGTTTGGGGTCCCTTATATAGGTCTAGGGGTAAAAAGCCACGGACCTGAAAATGTCCAAAATGCGATCGCATACCCGTCGCAGACAGGGTATGTGGTCCGCATTTTGGTCGCAGATTTTGCCCTAGAAAATCTGTCGCACTATGCGACGCAGAAGGGCCAGAAATGCGGTTCGCATTTCCAAAATGCGATCGCATTCTGGTCGCATTTCGGACATCAGTTCAGCCCAGTGTTCTGCCTCACTCTGCGATGGGGAATGTTCATTCTGCGATCGCATTTACCAAATGCGATCCCATTTTTGGTCGCATTTTTGACAATCTCCCAGCCCAGGGTTCTGTTCCACTCTGCGATGAAACCTGTCAATTCTGCGGTCGCATTTGTCTCCTGCGGTCTGCATTTTGACCTCATTTTACTACTTTTGCTTCCTTTGAAATTTTTAGACCATTTTCCGGGTTCTTGGTTCTTTTTACGTAACTACCCCTTTAGCATAATTAAATGAACGTATTTTTACGGGTTGTAACAGTTGCACCCTCAATAGGTGCAGGAACTGGTGCGCTCTGACCAGGTGTTGTGGAATCAAGCAGTGTAGTAGTCGGGGGAATATTCTCACCCTTCGGGTGCTCACTCACATCATCAAGTAAAGGGTCAACTGCCACTCCTGGGGTGGCATTGGTTCCTTGGCCAGTTCTTGCTTTCTTCCTAGGCACCATATATTGAAAATTAGAGCAATGCACGAGTTAAAGGAGGAACAATCTTACAATCAACTTTATCGCATGATCTAGATCATCAAAGAAGGGTATTATTCCTAAATGCCCAAGTAGCCTCCTAATTATGGATGTGGTCGACAACACAATGATAAGAACGACTCTACTAGACACGGCTCCGAGGCATCCTAGGACACTTTAAAACCTTAGGCTCTGATAGCAAGTTTGTCAACCCTGACCTCGGGGAGCGCGACCGATTCTCAACAGAGTTACCTCAGTCGAGCAAGCTTGCACAGTGCCATCTACCCAACTCACCCATAAATAAAGAGAAGAATACATTTCCTTTTAAACAATAAGAAGTCATGTGAACAACGCCAGTTCATTTCTGTTAGTTACGTCCTTAACAAGTCTTCAAAATAGTACACTGTACAATCATAGTTAAAGTGGAGCAAATGATACGATTACAACATTTTTAGTTTAACCCTCCCAAGAAAAAAATAGATACAACCCGCACCATGTCTACGGAGCCTCTAATAGGAACAAAAGAGTGCTATGACGGTGCCGGCAACAAGGCCCCGGCTAAACCTCAAAATGCTATGTACAAGGGAAAAGAGATATTGGACCCCGAAATGAAGTGGGGCTCACCAAGTCATCTAAGGAGAGGGTGTGCTGCTATCGCTGATCAATATCACCTGCTATGGAACCACCTGCATCCATTAAAGATGCAGTGCCCCGGCAAAAGGGACGTTAGTACATATAGAATATTACTAGTATGTAAAACTAAGCACCCTCTCAATAGAACGAATAACAGTAAACAGAGAAGGAAATAGGAGATTTATAAGAGGATCAAATGGTAACAAGGTGTCAAGTTAAGGAAAAGTAAATTTTAGTATTTTAAGTTGGGAGATCTTTAGCACCGATATACCACCGTGTTTTAGCACGGAGTCCGATCTCATCTTGGTCCGCTAAGACATCTCACCCCGAGGCATACACTCACAATACCACCATATGCGCCACATAGCGTCCGATCTCAGCTCGATCGGCTAAGTCGTCTCACCACAATGCCGTGTGGGTCGATATCACATCACATCTCGCTAGCAATAATCTCATCCCATTTAAGAAAAAACATCTCAATATATCAATCTCATTCATATAAGGGGAACAACCTTATCACATTGTCACGGGGATTTACCCCACAATCACTCCTACACCGGCACGTGCAGTTTCGGGGTTAGGTTATTTCAACCTACCCTTTCTTGATGGCTAACCGATACTCCCAAGACATTTACTTTTAAAAGGATTTACCACTTATTTCGTAATCTTTTGTATATCATTCATTTCGTTGGCACCAATGGCCATGACGCAATATCGTACTTGGCACGGTGGCCGCACATCATATTTCATGTTCTCTTCTTTCACTTTCAAATATCATCATGGATAATCAACAACAAGGCTTTTCAATTTAAGACTTTAACCACATATTAAAGCAATGTAGGGTCTTAGGCACATGTAATTTCTTACACTATTGACATAATAGCCTTCGTCAGAAACACATTTTTAAACCATAACACAATAACACACAGCTCATACTTAAACCACATTCTCAAACGGTAACTCAACATAACAAGAATCTTTGGAATACATTTGAACGCATATTTGGTTTGGCACAAGGCTTATTTGGAATAATCAAATTTATAATAAGAATCACGGGACTTACAAGGGTATTGTGGGATTCAATTTTAAGACAAGAGTTTAGCCAACATACCTTGCCTTGAGCTTTTCAGATTACTACAATGTTTCAAAACTCTTAGCCACTTCGATCTATTTAGAGATATAACAAAATTGAACACTTGAGCATTTTATCAAACACAAGGTGTGCACTAAGGTTTTAAAGTCCTCCTAAGGTTGATTCTTTCATCCCACTACGCAAAGTTTACCCAAAAGAGCTCAACAATCTCCCCACTATCCTTGATGGTACATCCGTGTAAAATAAACAACTGCCACACCCCAGAATTTACTTGTCTTATTACGTATTCTCAGTTAAATCATAAAATTTAGGGCTCTGGAGTAAAACCTTACCTCTAGGATGAAGAACTAGTGAATTTTTCTTGTAAATTCTTCAATTTTGAACAAGAATTGATGAATGATAATCTTAGGAACCTCCCCTCTCACTCTATGGTACTCCCTCTCTCTAGAATTACAAGTTTTTGCTTCAAAAGTGGTCATTTACTCTATTATATCGAAATAGAGTCGGCTAAAAAAATTAAAAAAATGAAGCCCCGTCACAAATCTGCGGTTGCATATGTGACCACATAATGCTTCTGCAATTTGCAAAATGGGCCGCATAATGGCCCTCTGGAACTATGCATGTCGCGACCCAACCTAGGGGGCCCGCGACCGGGCACCGGACCCTACTTGCAGAGTACCGGCGAACCCTGTACATGACTACCCTTATTATTCATAAGGTGCACATACTAGCCAACACGGCAATAACGACATTATACCTGTCACAACGATATATCATATCATAAACATACATTCATTCACAACGTAGCCCACTGGGCTATATACATTTATATACAAAACCATACGACAAAATATATACGATGCCAACAAGGCAACATAAGTACACATAGCCCAACTTCTATCTATACATTCACTGACATTTGTCTATTGAGCCTCTATGGAATTTTATACAAAACACTTAGTCGGAACAGGACCCCGACCTACCCAAAAACATTTATACAAAGCATACCCAAGTATAGCAAGTCCGAAAGATGAACCTTGCTATTTCTGCTGGACTGATATGGTAGCCTACTGTGGAGGAGGAGCTTCACCTGTCAATCTATTAGGACCTGCAGCACGATATGCAGCGTCCACAAACAAAGGACGTCAGTACGAAATATGTACTGAGTATGTAAGACAGGAATATATATATAACTGAAGGCAATAACATAACAATACAATAGGAGTGTACAACTCATGAATACTAGGATTTACCTCCGAGGGCAACATACCTTTAACATAATCATTATGGAATTCACTTCCATCGTTTCATAGGATTAAGACATACTTCATTCTCACATGTTCGTTATATCAAAAGCATCAAGTATTCATCTCTTTAGTTTAACTGCTTTACTGAGGGTTCCTTACTTTTAAGCATACCGTTCAATTACATTCATCACACATACGTCCTTATAGGACCACAATCAATAAATATGCCTCCATGGGCTCATAATCATAATCATCATTACCATTATCATTATCACATACAATCACACACACATATGCCTCCTCGGGCTCATAATTATATTATAACTATAACCATAACCTCGCCCTTGCGAGTTTTATATTAGCATATGCCTCCTGGGCTTGTACTATTAATACCATTATTACTATTATTACATACCCGACTAATCGGTGTTTATACGTCATCACTGCCCGGCCGAACTCATCATGGCTCGGTGTTTATACATATATCTTTAGCTATCACTACCCGGCCGAATTCATCATGGCTCGGTGTTTTTATATATATATCTCTAGATATCACTGCCCGACCGAATTCATCATGGCTCGGTGTTTATACGTCATCACTGCCCGGCCGAACTCATCGTGGCTCGGTGTTTATAACTACCCGTCCAGCTATTGCTTGGTCCGGTGTACGTTCTCTATATATGTTCTCATATATATATATATAGTTGCACCTTAAGTTCCAAACAAACACTGCGTATGCAGTTCATTCAATCGTTTCTTCCTTAGATGTGATCATAGACATTCAATCATATACAAACACTCATAAACATTCAATCACTTAAGGCTTAAGTTCTTTCTTGTTATTCTCATTACTTCTTTTCTCAAGTCAATCATATTCGATCATTTATTCATATATATACACATATTCATATATATATATATATATACATTCAATCCATAACAATTCATTCGTGACTTACGTTCTCTTTTATCGTTCGAACATAGCATTAATTCTCACATCAATTGTGCTTATCAAACAACACAATTGCAAACAACGTGGACATATAGAATCTCCTATAATAGGAGGGAATCAATGTAAGCTTCCTTAGCTTCTAAGAATAGAGTATACTTTTGGGCTTCTTTGACACATATTGTATTTGACAAGAATCGTGCAAAAGAAAGAACGGTATAGTCTTACATACCTGGAACGCATACATTTATATAGCATCCGCTTCCAACTTCTTTAATCTACAATTTGGGAACAACTCAATCGTTACTCTACAATGCTTCATAGCTACTATTACCCAATCTCAGAAGTTTGTGAGATGTTTTTCCTTCATTTCTTCCTTCTTAGTCTTATTAAGCATGTTTATAACACATGCAACTCAAAATCGTTCATGACCCACTCTATTGGTGGTGATTAATTTAGACCCATAGCTTTCTTTCTCATTTTCATAGACTCTTACATGCATGTGATGGATTTCCAAGAATCCCTAAGTAAATGGGTGTAAGAACTTACCTTGCATGTTGGTTAGCCTATTTCTCTTCCTCGATTCATCAATCTTTAAGTTCGCCCTTTAGTTGGGTTTGCAAAGGAAGTGCTTCAGCTAGGGTTCCTTCTTGCTTCTTCAATTTATGCTTTCCTTCTTCAATTTCTTGTGTTTGGATGAAGAGGAATTAATTGGGGGTCATGGGTTCTTGAGAGAAGTTCTTAGGGAGCTTTCTGATATTTTGGGGTCTAATAAAATGAGTAATGAACGAGTCTAAGTCCCTTAATAGGTCGAAGAGTCTGAAGTTTAATTCCAGGCTTCTGCCTCACTTCGCGACAGATTCGCGATCCGCATGTGCATTTCGCGGATCGCGAATTGGACATTGGGACGCTTTTTGTCCCTTTTGTTCTTTTCCTTATTATTTTTTCAACACTTTTCAATATTTTTCTTACTCTTAGGCCCATACACACTTGCCACATCACGGCACAATCAAGTAGGTGAATTTACGGGGTATCACAATGCAATTCTGCCCCACTCTACGACCAGTCTGCGGTCCGCGGACCTATTTTGCGGTCGCATAATGCGCCATAGTACTTCCCTGCGAAAATTTTCATGCTGGGTCTGTGATGGATTATGCGGCCCGTAAAACGATTATGCGGCCGCATAATGGACCGCATAATGGTCCGAGATATTGCCCAGCTTTCTACTTTTGTGTGCGGCCGATATGTGATCCGCAGACCATTTCTGCGGCCGTAGAATGGACTGCTGAAATGCCCTATACTTCTGAAAAAATTACCAACTCCCTAACGCACTGTTCAATCCAAAAAGTCCGAACCGCGGCGCATTTAAGTCTACTCCGGCATTACGAAACCCCGTGTTTTAGGTGAAATATTTATGGGACCTTACAGATTTATCCAATTACTTATGTACTCAAGTCATGTTCCAATTGCCTGTACCATATTATGCTCCTCTTTGGGAAAACATTCTAAGTATGATTGTTCTATCAAATACTTATGATTTAAATTTATGTTTCAATTGCAAATTAGTATGCTCCCCTTTTGGAAGTAATTCAATGTGTTTAAGGCTCTCATTACTCATGTATTTTAAAGCTATGATTATCCAATGTATTGCATATCATGGATGTTTTATGACGACTTATGGCAAGTGAAAGTATGAAATGTGAAGTGCGGCCATTAATGGCTAATGATAATGATGATGTATGTCCCAAGGGACAAATGGAAAGAAAAGGATTTTTATGAAGTGTGTTTAAGGCCCTTGCGCAAAACTACACGTGCCGGTGTAGTAGATGATTGAGGAATATATTCCCTTTGTATTATGTTGATATTATTTCCCCTAGATTGGGATGAATTGGTTGCTAGCAAAGACCATGTCAACCCACATGGAATTGTGGTGAGATGGCCTAGCCGATCGGGCGGAGATCGGATGCCATGCACGCATATAGTAGTTTTGCATTTCTATGTCAACCCACATATATTGGGGTGAGACGGCCTAGACGATCGGGCCGAGATCAGACTCCATGCCACGTGCATGGTGGTGAGTCGGTAAAATGATCTCCCAACCAAATTGTTAATGTCAGTTTGAGGATTTTACTTAAATCTATACTTGTTTTGTTTGCATGTCTTAACATGGCATTTACATTACTCTTGATTTACTCCCTACTTCAATGATTATCATTCCTTATGTTGGCTTTCCATTCCATGTGAGGGTACTTTACTTACATGCTAGTACTATTCCATATGTACTAAGTCCCTTTTACCGGGGACGCTGTATCTTTAATGAATGCATTTGGTACCTCAGTGGACGACATTTATCCTTGATAGCAACATACCCTCCACTCAGCGGGTTCTTTTGATCCCTATTCTATATCAGGGCCATATGTTGTATTGCTTTCTTGTACATTACTTTTGTGGTATAGTGTAGGCCTTGTCACTGGCACATTCATAATACTCTCAAGTGTGATTTAGAGGCTCTGTAGACTTACTGTGGGTTGTGTTTTGAATGGGTAAAACAAGCTAAAATTGGTGTAGTTGTCGGATGTTTTCACTTTTAATCTATGAACTTGTAATATTTTGCCATCTACTGATGAAGCTTCCTCATTAATGAAAAGTTGGCATTGTACGCTTACACTTTAGATTAACTACCTCTTGTTAGTTATTCTCTAATTAATCATGGGAAAGGTTTGGTAGTAAGCACTAAGTAGGCTTTCTTGACTCGAGCAAATCGGACTGCCTCGCACTCCTTGAAAGTTTGACTCGATTTGTGTGATTATGGATCGACTCACAATATCAGCACACTTCTTCTTACCTGTTAAGGCTACCGACACAACAAAATAATATGCTCAGTTATACTCAGGTTGCATGGCACTCCGATTTCTATTATCTCATATCGAGGGACACAGTTCACGGCTAATTTTTGGAAGAAATTTCAGAAAGGTTTGGGTACTCAGGTGAATCTTAGTACAACCTTCCATCCACAGACCGATTGGCAGGTAGAGCGGACTATTCTGACGTTTAAGGATATGTTGTGCGCTTGTATTCTTGACTTCAAGGGTAGCTGGGATGATCAATTGCCACTCATAGAATTTTCCTATAACATCAGTTACCATGCTAGCATTCAGATGGAATCGTTCGAGGCTCTATATGGTAGGAGATGTAGATCTCCCATTCGGTGGTTCGAGATTGGGGAAGTAGAGTTGATAGGGCCAGACCTCATGCATCAGGCTATGGAGAAGGTTAAGATCATTAAGGAGCGGTTGAAAACTGCTTAGAGTCGTGAGAAATCCTATTCGGATGTGCGTCGCAAGCATTTGGAGTTCAAAGAGGTTGATTGGGTATTTTTGAAGGTTTCCCTGATGAAGGGTATAATGCGGTTTGGGAAGAAGGGAAAATTTAGTCCCAAGTATCTTGGGCTGTATAGAATCATTCAGAGGATTGGTTAGGTGGTTTACAGGCTTGATCTACCTCCGGAGATGTCTTTAGTGCACCCGATGTTTCATGTATCCATGTTGAAGAAGGTGGTTGGAGACCCATCGCTTATTGTTCCGGTTGAGACTATTGAGGTGAATGAAGAATTTACTTATGAAGAGATCCAGTTGCCATTCTTGATAGGCAAGTTCGAAAGCTGAGAAACAAAGAGATTGCTTCCGTGAAAGTGTTATGGCGAAATCAACAGGTTGAAGAGGCCACCTGGGAGGCCGAAGAAGAGATGAAGAAGTACCCTCATTTGTTTGAATAACTATGTAGTTGTGTTCTATGAAAATTTTAAGAGCTTACTTTCTATGTATTATGTTACACATGTATAGTTTATGTTAAGGATGCTCTTTTCTGGTAATATAATGCCTATGAGATCGCTTTTGGTGTTGTTTCATGCTATGTTACATTGTCATATTATGTATATGTTGTTAGGATTGGTTTCTGGGATTCTCTAACAAGTGGATAAGCCCAGTTATACGGCAGACTCCAACAAATTTTTTGAAAATTTACGAAGTTAGTCAAAATTTGGAACTGCTGGTGGGTGAAATAAGAGTTGAGTCACATTGGATGCTAATGGTGGATTTTGACCCTCATTTGAGGACAAATGATCCTAAGCGGGGGAGGATGTAAGGCCCTGTAAAATTTTACCGAGAACCCGGGGTTTCGTGGTACCGAGGTAGGCAAATGTGCTTGACGATTGTAGAACATGGCATCTCTGTGGTCCATTATGCATTAGGGAGTTGGAGGAAAACATTGTTGCAGAACATGGCGTTCTTGCGGTCCATTATGCGACCATAGAACTACTTCGTGGATCGCAGATCCGCAGCGGAGTGGAGCAAAAAATGGCCAATTTTTGGAGGTCGTTTTGCGGTCAACTATGCGACCGCATAACCATTTTACGGGTCACACATCCGTTGCAGAACCAGCATGAGAAAATTCTGGAGGGAGATTCCGCGGCGCGTTATGGTACCGCATAACTATTCTGCGGGCCGCAGAACGGCCGCAGACCTGACCAGGCCTGCCTAGTTTTGGGACCATTTTTGTTGTCCCCCTTGCGGACCGCATATTTTTTTTCCGGTCCAGTCTGCGATTGCAGACCCAGTTTCGTAGGCTTAAGTTTGGAAAATTTTTACCAGACCCCATTTTTATAAAACGACCTTGGGGGTTATTTTAGAAGGTTCCAACTGATGTTTTAGAGAGAGGAGAGTGCTCTAGAGAGAGAGAGGAGGAATCCCTAAGCACTTTTTTTCATCAATCCTTGCTCAAGTCTTGGAGAATTCACAAGGAAAACTTGCAAAATTGTCTATTAATGAGGTAAGGTTCTAGCCCTAGCTTTCTATTTCGTATTTGGGACAAAAGATGGGTAAGTGGGAGTGTGATTCTTGGGAATGGGAGTTGTTATTGTGCATGCATGTACCAATAGTGATGGTGGGGAGTTCATCTAACTAATATGGGTAAGCTCTTGGTGTTGGATTGGTTGTGGGGGTTAAGGAGACCTTGTAGAAGAATTTGCACACATAGTGTTTGATGAAATGCTTAAATGAGCTGGACCCATGAACTTCTTCCTAATTATGGTTCGATTTTGTCGTCTCTCTAATAGATTGAAGTCGCTAGGATTTCCAAAACGTAGTAGTAAATTAAGGAAAGCTCAAGCGAGGTATGTTAGCTAAACTTCTCTTGTAGGATGGAATTCCATGATGTTCTCTTAAGTATCAAATGTGATCGGCCCATGTTCTTATTCCTCACATTCCGAGTTATTCCTAATAAATTCGATTATTCCAAATGAGGACGGTGTCGGAAATTATATTCTCAAAATGTGTTACAATTTTTCTTATCACATTGTGCTCTCCTTCGGGAATGTGTTCAAGTATGATTTGTGTAATAAAATGCTATGATTTCAAATCGTGTTTCAAATGAAAGTTATTATGCCAAATTGTGGAAGAAAACTCAATGCGCTTAAGAGTCATACTGCTCATATACATATTTAAAATCTTTGTTCCAAATGCTCTTGTTGTCGATAATCTATGATGATGCTTGAAAGTGAAAGAAGTGAATATGAGATATAAAATGTGGCCATCGTGCCAAGAATGGGAATTTCACTTGTGGCCAATAATGCCAATGAAATGAAGAGGACGCGTGTTAGACTATGAATTGAACCGTAAATCCTTTGTATACTAAATGTTTTGGGAGTATCATTTAGTCACCCAGGAAGGGTGGGTTGAAATGACCTAACCCCGAAACTATACGTACCGGTGTAAGAGTGGTTGAGGGATAAAATTCCTATATTGATGTGATGAGATTGTTCCCCTTAAATGGAATGAGATTGATGAGTTGAGATAATTCCCCTTAATTGGGATGAGATGATTGCTAGCGAAAAGTGATGTCGACCCACAGAGCATCGTGGTGAGACGGCTTAGCCGATCGGGCTGAGATCGGACGCCATGCCGCGCACATGGTGGTGTTGTGATCGGATGTCTTTGGGTGAGACGGCTTAGCTGATTGGGACATGGTCGGACTCTATGCTAAAAACATGGTGGTATATCAGCACTAAAGGTCTCCCAACCAAAAATATTTAAATTTACCTAGAAACTTATCTTGCTCCTAAATTGATGCTTTTATATTGTTCGATGCTTTCATTAATCGTATGTTGTTTCTCCTTGTACTGTTACTTGATTCTTCGAGAGGGTGTTTGGTCTTACATACTAGTACTATTCCATATGTTCTAGCGTCCCTTTTGCCGAGAGCGCTGCATCTTTAATGGATGCAGGTGGTTCCACAGCAGGTGGCATCGATCAGTGATAGCGGTACACCCTCTTCTCACCTGACTTTGTGAGCCCCACTTCATATCGGGGTATTGTCTCTTTTGTTTCTTTATGTATAATGTTTTGATTTATTCTCGGGGCCTTGTTTCCGGCACCATCACATTACTCTTTTGTATCTATTAGAGGCTCCGTAGACATAGTGTGGGTTGTATCTTGGTTTTGGGAAAGTCAGACTAGAGATGTTTTATTTGTATCACATGTTTCCACTTCTAAATTATGAATGTGTAATGCAATATATTGGGAAATCTTGAATGAAGTTCTAATGTAATGGAATTGGTAATGTTCAAGTAACCATCTCATTGTCTAATTAATGGAATACATCTTCACTCTATTCATGGGTAAGGTTGGGTAGAAAGCATCTAGCAGGCTTACTTGACCGGGTTATCTCGGTTGAGCGTTGGTCGCGCTTCCCGAGGTCGGGGAGCGACACTTCTTCGATTTAGCAATCCTGAGCTAAGTTTCCCTAAGGTGATCCGAGCATGATTCATCTTTACAAAAGAGTTGCAAGACCATGGGCAAGTCATTGCCGCATTGACAACAACTATGACCCAACTTGCTAAGGCCCAACTTAATCAAGTACAAGCTCCTAAGCAACTTCATGCTATGGAGGGCATAAATGTTTTGGTCAACAAGAAGAGAACCAAGGGTCCACAATTTCATTCTCGAGTGGAGACTTATGCACAAGATGATGGTAGATCTGATCAAGATGATTCCTATCAAGAGCAAGAAGAAGAGGTACAATTTATGAACAATTACCAAGGGCAAAGGAGCAATTTCCAAGGCTCCAATAAAAATCAATGGCGTTATCAAAATAACCAAGGCAATTGGGGTTCCAACAATCAAGGAATTGGCACAGCAACAACAACAAAGGAAATTGGGGAGGCAATAATCAAGGAAATTGGGGAAACAATAACAATCATGGAAATCGAGGATCGGGTTTTCAAAGGCACCAAATGTACCAACAACCTAGCAACCCAACTTATCCTTCCCATGATTCAAGTTCTTCAAACAATGAAATGGGCCGTATTGATAACATGTTCAAGCAAATGATGGAGAAGAATGCAGATTCAGATGCCCAACTTGCCTCACATACCACATAAATCCGTTATCTCGAAGTTCAAATGGGGAAAATCTCTTAATCTCTTAATACTCATCCTAAGGGTGCACTACCAAGTGACAGGGTAGTAAACCCATAGGGTGGTAACAACACGGGGCATGCTATGGCAGTTATTAGAAGATATGGAAGAGGCGAGAATGCACTCACCTCAAATGAAAGGCGACTTGTGGATGATGATGTCACGACCTAAATGGAGGGCCATGACTGGACCCGGGAAGTACCTATCAAGAACCAATGTACATTTTATCTAACCTTTCTTATTATCTATAAGGGCCGGCAAGATCAACATAAATGGTAGACATGAATTATGAACAACCAACAATGACAGATAATGGCATGAACATACATAACATGGGCCGACAAGGCTGTCATGAAGCTATATATAAGGCACTAGCTGACAAGCTACCATGAGAGACTATACAACAAAAATCAGCCGACAAGGCAATCCAAACTCTACATGAGTCGACACGTCTATGAGTCTCAAAAGAAACATAAGTGCTGCAACATTGCCGGAATAGGGTCCCGACATACCCATAATATCTATAAAAAAAGTGCATACCAAGATCACGGCAAGTCCGAAGAAGGGATCTCGCCAATAACCGCTGAACGTGGCAGCCTACTATGGTGGGGGAGCTACATCTACTTGTCTATCAGGACCTACAGCACGACATGCGACATCCACAAATAAAAGGGACATCAGTACGAAAGGAGTACCGAGCATGTAAGGCAGGAAAGCATAAATCAGAATAGTAATGTAAGCAGGGATAGAGAATGTACAACCTGTAACATCTAAGTGCCTCTGAGGGCGACTGACATGAAATGCATGATACATACATATATATATATATATACACACACACACACAGAGAGACACACACACATATACTTTTAAAAACATACGCCTTTGTGGGCATCATCAACATCATAACATACCGGCCATAATAGGTTTGGTAAAAACGTACCCGGCCATCATAAGGCTCGGTAGAATCATACCAGCCATGTGGAGCTCGGTAAAACCCAACTGATCAGTGGTTGCACAGTAGGTGTTGTACTGGCCGACTATAACACAGCTCGGTAGAGTAAAATAGATACATATATATAATATATGCTGGTCTCATTGGAATCACATTCTGAACTTTCCGGAGTGACGTAAGGTCGATACCTCCGTGCACGTTATTAGGACTAAATTTTCGTCATGGATCTTATAAGAATTATGAAGTACCAACAACATTGGTAACGTAAGAATAAGAGAAGTAACATCAACATCAATCGTTCCATAAGAAGGGAAACAATGTAAGTACTACTAGCTTCTAACAGTGGAGTATCTTTGGAAGCTCATTCTACATTTTGTACGATCGGAGTCGTGCAAAAGAAGGAAAGAGATAACCTCACATACCTCGTATATACTTCCCAACCTCAAGCTATGCAAATGTCATGTCTCCTTATTCTACAATAAGAGAAATGATACTATCGTTAACATTTAAGCGTCGTAACTATTATATATCGACCGCAACCTATTTTATGATGAAACGTATAGCACCTCCCCTATTTATATGAATTCCCACAAGTTAAAACAATTACCAAACAACCCAAACAACATCAGTAAAAATCATGTTAAGCTTCCCAAAATAGTCCACCAACCAACAACATTACTAATAAGCCTTTTGATAGATATCTCACAAGTTCTAGCTTCAACGACTTAGCCGCAACTTGGATAATCTTAAATACATGTAGTTAAGCATATAAAACAACTCCAATTTTTCCTTACTTCACCACGAAATATCGTTCCAATGCTGCCACAAGAACAAGGAAGCGAAACTAGCAATGAATTTGGGTTTTTCGGCACTAGAAACATTTTGGAAGACTTAAAATCACCTAGGGTTGATATTAAAAGCTTGAGAGAGTGTTTTACAGAATTTAAACAACTTAAAACAACCTCCCACACGAGCTGGAACCACAAATAATCAGCAACAACAAGAAGAACAAGAAACTTACTAGCGCCACGGGATTCCCGATATTTTATTTGTGTTGTTTTCCCTTTGTTTGGGTCTTGGATCGTGAGAGAAACTTGAGAGAGAGTTTTTAGGTGTCTAGGCTCTGAAGATAATGAAAAATAATGAGTTCAAATGGGCTTAAGGCGTCTCATATTTATCAATATATCTCAACCGCCTATGTCTTGCGAAAATGCGAATATCTCTCTACTCCGACGTTGTATCGACAAACGATTTAATGAGATGGAAACTAGAATAATTGGTCTTCAATTTGGTGGGTTGATCACCGCATAATTTAAGAAAATTGGGATAAAATATTAGTAACATTTGACCTAAAGTTTAAGTAAAATTATGAACATATCTTGCGACAACTTTTGTCGACCTTTGTTTCATAACTCGTTTGACTTCAAGACTTATGATACAGATATTATATGATTCAAATACCTTAAACACGACCTCTTGAGAATATTAAGCACCTCTAGTTTTACCCAAAAATATGGGTTACAACATCCTTGATTCATTTAACTTCTAATACTTGTTAACCACTCTTATACACCCTTGTATCATTTAAGACCAATTGGATTAACTTCTTATCATCTCAAAGATAATATCTTCTCGGATTTATGTCGACTAACTTATGATGTGATCTAACATATGCGAATATGGGTTGTAACACCCTCCCCCTTAGGAACATTCATCCTCCAATGTAAGGGTTTATGGGGAGTCTAACTCATCGTGGATTATGACGGAAATTTCCGGTCGAGTTTCCCCTATTAAATGGACACTAGCCAAACTTGCAAGGAGTTAAACCCAACCTATGGCCTCACAAGTCTATACAAAGCATTATGGATATGTACATTATCTGCTTATCACCATTTTGTATTAAAGAAGAGTATTCTCAAGCTACTGCTTACCTCATAGAGCCGTTTAAGCTTCCATTACGTCCTGCGTTCCCCCGACATCCTCGTTATCTTCAATCTGGAATAGGTAAGGGTATTTAGCTTCCATTACGACCCGAGAAGGGTCTCCAATACATTTCATCACCATAGATACATGGAATAACAGGTGGACAAATTCCAATTCGGATGGCAATTCTAACTCATAAGCAACCTGTCCAATTCGTCGAAGAATCTTGTACGACCCGATATACCGCGAACTCAGCTTACCCTTCTTCCTAAAATGCATAACACCCTTCATATGGTGAGATCCTCAGGAAAACCCAATCACCATCCTCAAACTCAAGATCACGACGTCGGACATCGGAATAAGACATTTGCATGCTTTGCGCCATCCTTAGTCGTTCTTGTATCACTTTCACCTTCTCAATGGCTTGATGAACCAAATCTGGCCTATATAATTCTGTTTCGTCGACTTCGAACCATCCAACTAGTGATCTACATCTCCTCCCGTATAGTGCCTCGTACCAGGCCATTATAATACTGGAATGGTAGCTATTATTGTAGGCAAATGCTATGAGTGGCAGATGGTCATCCCAATTCCCCTTGAAATCTAGAACATATGCTCGTAGCATATCTTTGAGTGTCTGAATAGTACGTTCAGCCTGTCCGTCAGTCTGTGGATGGAATGCAGAGTTGAGATTCACTTGTGTGCCTAAACCCTTCTGAAAAGACCTCCAAAAGAAAGCCGTAAATTAAGCTCCTCGGTCTGATATAATAGATATCGGCACAACATGAATCCTAACAATCTCCTTGATATACAACCTCGCATAATCTTCAGCCATGTAAGTTGTCTTAATTGCCAGAAAATGGGCAGATTTTATAAGTCGATCAACTATCAACCAGATAGAGTCAGACTTATGATAAGAACGAGGTAATCCAATAATGAAGTCCATATTGATCACCTCCCACTTCCAGATCGAAATCTCTATATTCTGAATTAATCCACTGGGTTTCTTGATGTAAATAAATTTGATCAAGTGTTATCAATGCCATCTATGAACAAGACAAGAAAAGGCGTTGGTTAGCCTTGGAGAAGATCCAAGCGTCCATAAATCTTGCTATGGACGAATCTTGTGTTGAAGATGTACATTTGTATTTATGTTGTATTATTATGTAGTTATTGAAGACATTAATTCTTATTTGTTTGGTCCTGCATGACTATTCTTTAAACTTAGCCAAATTGTGGCCTTTTTGTTAATTAGTTGTTTCCTAGTTGATTTAGGTTAACTAGTTATTCTTTTCCTAGTTGATTTAGGTAAAGGCTCATTCTATATAAGCCTAAACACTTCATTATTTTGATAACCTTTTGACATTATTATCAATAAAAAAACGGCAGCACATTGCTCCCAAAATCGTGTGAATTAACTTGACCAATTTTGGTGTGATTCAAAATTGAACTTGTTCCTTTGTTTGATCGAACAGTTTGCAAGACCATTGTTGTCTTGAGGGTTGTTCGTATAGTATAGGTACTCCGTGACTTCATCAAGAAGGTAAGTAGACTAGTTCCTACTTGTTGTCTTGATAGTTCATTGAGCGTCTTACTTCTATCTTTTGTTTTCTTGTTTTCGCGTTTTAATATTGCATCAGTTGGTATCAGAGCTTGGAAAGGGTTTGTTCTTACAATCCCAATCCTGTTCTTCGTGCCTTAGTTTAGGTTCTATCTTTAACTTCATTTTTGATTTATAAAAAAAAAAAAAAGGTGAAAAAAACGTGAAAAAAAAAGAGGAGAAAGAAAACCCGGAAAGTGTTGTTGATTGAAGTTGTTGAATCACCTAGGGATTAAGGTTTCGAAGTTCTTGATTGCTTAATAAAAAACCGTTCTTGAAAACCCTAGTTGAAATCTTGAAGCTAGAATGCGTTTAATCTTGAAATCTTGAAACTCTAGTTGAAATTCTTGAAGGTAGACGATTGAATCTTAAAAATCTTGAAGTTCTTGGAGTTAAAATTGAAGTTCCTGAAGAGTTTTACCCTTTTCTTGAAGAAGTTCTTGAATCCTCAAAACGTTCTTAACTAGATTGCATTGAATTCTTGAAGTTCTTGAACATTAATTTGTTGTTCTTGAAGGGAGGCTTGAAAAAATGTGTAAGAGCAGCCTAAAACGTGTTAGGGAGGCCGAATTTGAGGAGGAGAATAGGAAACTCTAATTCTAGTCCAAGAAGGAAACAACTCCCAATCCAAAAGGGAGAAGTTTCAAGGAGTTGAAATTCTATTTGGACAAGGAGAGGAGGGGCTAATTTGTGTTGGAAAAGGAAAGGGGGGACCCAAAATCCTAAGGACTAAGGAGAAAGGATTGGTCTTCTCCAAACTAAAATGGGAAAGCTTCTAAAATTTCCTTATCTCCTCAATTTCGAAATTCTTCTTAATTTCACTACTTCTAATTAGTAATTCTTAGGTAATTTCCCTACTTAAGTAATTACTAATCTTTGAGCTTGTAGGACCTCGTGCTAAAACTCAGAATTTCCACTTTCGTAGTTAATTCTTGGCTTCTTGTGCTCACTTAAAAAGCTGTCCGCCTATCGAGTCACATAACTTCACTCACCCCGAAGAAAACTATTGATCTTGTGAACTTGAAAGGCTGCTAAGGAACTTGGTCAATTAGAGGAAGCCAATTTGAAGACAAGTGTGAAATCCTACCAAAAAAATTTGAGTGAACCCGAGAGTCATTTAAAAAGTGAGAGCGAGAATTTTAACTAACCTTAACACATTTTCTAGTCTTGTTTCTTTGCAGGTACATGGCTAATGTCGCGACCCAACCTTGGGGGCCCGCGACCGGGCACCGGACCCTACTTGTAGAGTATCGGCGGACCCTGTGCATGACTACCCTTATTACTTATAAAGTGTCTCACGTTGGCCTAAACGGCACATGACAACCCGATCCCTGTTAACAGTAACATCAATAGCTATCACTATAATATACTATACCAACAGCACGTATGTGCACACAATCCAATATCTGGGCTACTATGCAAAATCATACAACAAAATAAATACTTTGCCGATACGACAATTTAACTTTACATAGCCCAACCTTTAATTACACATATACTGACATTTGTCTATTGAGCCTCCAAGGAGTACATATATGAAAAAACATAACCTACGTCGGAACAGGACCCCGACATGCCCAAAAACTTTACACAAAAAGGCATACCCAAGTATAGCAGGTCCGGAAGATGAACCCTGCTATGTCTGCTGATCTGAAAACCTACTACGGTGGAGGAACTTCGCCTGTCAATCTGTTCGGACCTGCAGCACGATATGCAGCGTCCACAAACAAAGGACGTCAGTACGGAATATGTACTGAGTATGTAAGACAGGAATGTAACTGAAACAGTAACATAGACAACATGATAGATCACAATACTCATAACAATGAAATTTACCTCTGAGGCATCGTACCTTAGCATATTCATTATAAGACTTATTTATCCTTTCAAGGTTCATACATACACATTCTATTCCTCGGATGAATTTCGTATTCATCTCTTTAGTTCATTACGGCGCCACTATGGGCTTCTTACCTTTAAGTCAGTTACTTCACACACATACATTTCATAATCATCATAATCAAGCAATCACATGTATATGTCCATATAAGACTGCCATCCATAAGTATGCCTCTATGGGCTTTAGTAATAGTCATCACAATTATCATCTTTTACTTCCTTTGTTGATAATACTAGTATTATTATTATTATTATTATTATTATCTTAATCTTCCCCAACTGATCAGTGGAGCGTACCCATCC